>VZTJ01000383.1:2392921-2512082 GCA_013397795.1 Orthonyx spaldingii
ATTATATTATATTATTATTATTTTAATTTCATTACAATTCTTTGCATTTAATTTTCTAGGCATCCTGGAGAGTTGATATCATAAGACTTGAGTGACATAAATAATATCCCACCCCTCTGAAAATACTAAAGTATCAGGCCAATTAAAAGAGAAAGCGGAACAAATAACTAGATGAAAAATCATGAATGCTGATATCTGATGGTTACAGTGATGAGAGTAAGGAAACTTCTGTTTTATGGTTTTTTTTTTTCCTATAGTGAAACAAAAGAGTTCTTAACTAGGTAAGTCATTATCCATCGTAAACAGCCAGTTTATTTTTGCTTATATGGTTAGATGCATGTATGCTGTTTTCAGAACTCTATCTGGCAGCGTGCCCACACATCAGCATGTGATTCACCAAGTGTGTTTTACTGTATGCAAGAATCAATGCATTTGATAATGATCATTTGATTCAAGACTAGCCATGTAGGTGCTTATTTCAGTTATAGCTTGTTTCATTTATATTATGATATACTGAAACATAAATGTAAATGCTTCTGTTGTGTGTTTCAATCAGTGTGTTTGTTCTTGTTCAACTACTTGATATATTTTTGAAAATCTTGATCAGTTTGTTTTAAAGGGTATTTTGTTTTGAATAGCCACAGTACTATGGCATGGAAGAAACAGTATCAGAAACTATGGGAATATGATTATGCACAGAGATAAACACAAGTACTGAGATGGCACCCACTTTGTAGAATCTCACCCAAATTCCAAAAATGGTGTTTCAGGATGTACACAGATTTTTGCAGGAAGCAAAGAAAGCAAACTAAGGCAATGAGTGCAGTTAAGCTAAACAAACTGGTATAAGAAACAACGCTTGATAGGAGAGGTACATATGCATGAATTCTAGAATTATTTGTTAAAGTTGCCCCAGTAACTTAATGGACCAAAATCTGCCTCCCCTGCCCCAATAATATCTGCTGCTTGAATCAAAGGTATTTCCATTCTCCAGGACTCTTGTTTCTCCAAAACCTTCAGTGAGTTCTCTTTGAGACCATCTGCTTTACTGATAAAAACCAATATCTCTGTATTGGACAATAGATTCAGAGCTGATCAGTTCTTTGTAATATCTTAATATACTACTCCAGTTCCTTTGCAAACTGACTTCCCTATGCAGAAAGTAGACTTGGTTTGATACCTTTAATTTTGAGCGATGGAGAGTGAAGGAATGCTACCTTTCTTTTAGCGCATATCAAATATTGTCAAATTGTTTGCTGTCTTCTACTTCACCTGCAAAAACTATTCATTTACCTGTCTCTGTCTCTACATCAGTTTTACAGAAACACATTGGGAGAGACCAATATCCATCCTAGATGGCTTTCTTGGCTGACTTCACCTTTGAAGAATCAAATGTACAAAATAAAGGCTGGCTTATTTAAACTCCTCCCCAGGGAGCAGTTCCACAGTGTTATCCAGCAAGCAGTTCCTAGAGCATAAATTAATTCAAGCTGCATTAACTGCACGTTTTCTTGAGCTGTATTAGCATGGCGAGTGAGCAATTGTGGGGTGTGTGGCAGCATTTTCACAGATATACAGAAACACTGGCCATTTAGTCCATTAGGGAACCTAGTTAACCTGTGTATAGCAAAAATGATGCTTACCCTGGAAAAGGATGACCAGAGGCCCTATGTAACACAGTCTGTAGTTTTACACTGAAATATGAGATTGTGAGTATCAACTGGTAACACCCTAAAATCATAAGATCCATAAAATAGTATAGTCAACCAGTGCCTATGGGAAAGTAGAGGAAGGTCTGGATTTAGTAACGTTAGGACTTCTCAGGCAAAGAAGCTGTTCAGTATTTTGAAGAGTGGTTCATCATTCCAGCAGCTGGTCTAAGCTTCTGCTGCTGCTTCAAGCACTTCAAAGGTGAATTTGAAAACTGCTGAGTAATTTAAGGGGACCGGCCAAAGGTCATTTAGATCACCACATGGCTTTCCTTCTACCATCACCTGGGTTCAGTTCTCTGTGCAGCTGCAGGTGAGACAAGGTAAGAAACAGATTTAATTCATACCTCCTCCATATCTTCCTAGCCAGTAAGGCAGCTGCCTAAGGATTTCTGCGGTGCACGTTGTTTCAGGTTTACTCCTTTTTATGTGTTAAGGTAGGATGATTGAGAGAGAATCTAACATCTCGACTTTCCTTCAGTTCCTCCTAAAGAGAAAACTCCTCTCTTCCATCCAACCAATTTCATAGTTCATCAGGTGGCTTTGCCATTACCCAAACCATTTTCCTCTTTTAAGGTTCTATGAATATTTGCTCCACAATCCATCCATTCCCAGAAATCCTTTAAATCTTTTTTAACATTATCCTTAGAGATAGCTGGAACTTCAGCCTCTGCAGACAACTCTCCCCACCCTTTGAGGGGCATTTCTTTTTGTTGAAGAAACCGAACAGATGTGAAGATTTTTCTTGTGATTAAGTGGAATTGCTATGTCCACCAACACTGAGTCTTCAGCTGTGAAACCTGAGACCTACAAATACACACGTATATCTACACCTATATATTCACTATCAAGCTGTTGTCCTAAGAGAACAAAAGAGATGGACTGGAATGGCCAGCTGGAAACCTGCTGTATAAACTGAAAGACAACGGAGAGTAGAGATATGCTATATCTTTGATATGATCAAAAATAATCAAATTTTAAAACTAAAGCAAGTAAAGGACCAATCCCAGAAAAGACTTTGTCAGGTGTTTAGCTGTAATTTCTCTGTTTATTGTGTACAGCCTTATTCAAAGCTAAGAATGTCTCTGGCCTTGTGCCTGTAATAACAGCCATGTGTGATGGACTTTCAGAAGCAACTCATGTATTTTCTCTTGGGCTATATAATAAAACGGCACATACTTGGAAATATTACAGACATGTCATACTAAGAATAAATCTGTGAATCATTATCACTCAAAATGACCAAGTGATTTTCTCATTGTATTGATCTTCTCATTATAAATGTGTTTTAAAATGAAGGGGCTTCATCTTGTTTTCAACTTTTTATTTATATCTATTTTGAAGTGCATTATGTTATGTTATGTTATGTTATGTTATGTTATGTTATGTTATGTTATGTTATGTTATGTTATGTTATGTTATATTAGATTAGATTAGATTAGATTAGATTAGATTAGATTAGATTAGGAAATACCAATGTGCTTAAATGGGGACAGGAGAAAAAAAAAGACAAAGCCCAAAATCTTAGGAGGAAGAAAAATGTTAACTATTTCTGCTGGCATGGTACTGGCAAATACAGATACCTTACAATCATAATGGAGATTAGTAGAGCTGGGTGTGCATATTTGTTATGGATCAAAGATAGGATATAGTGATTAGTAGAATGACAATGCTTTCAACACTCACAAAGGGATTGAATGTGTGATTTATAACACTAATTCCACAAAACCTTTCCATGGCTGCTTACTGCACAAGGGATTCAATATAGATTGATCACTGGGAAAAAAAAAGATATTTCCTTCAGCTCAGCTGGATGCAACTAACAAAAAATCTTTTCGGTATTGACACTATCTGATTTAAGAGATAACCCCTCTGCCATTTACTGTACTCTTCTGCTACAGATTGCTCTCCCCACAGTGTCGCTGTCAGAGAACTTTTGGTGCTACATTCCCAGCATTCGTAATTCACAGTTCAGTATTTTAGCTTATGATTACTCCATTTACTCTGATTATTTATGGCCATTTTATATATATATATCTGGCAGAAATTTTAAAGGTGTTGATGCCCTGGAAGAGCAAATAATAGCCTGTACCCTGAGGATACATACCTCTGATTTTCTATTTACTATCAGTCAGAAGCACAGATTCAGTTATGAATTTATCACCGGTTATACTAGGGCACTTTAGACAGTCATTCAGTCTCTCTTTGTTCTAGCTCCTGGTCTCTAAAATAGAATAATGCTACTTGGACATCATGAGTAAAATATATTTGTAAATATGCTCTTATCCTTTCTAGAACTCTTGCACTGGGGAATAGTTTTGAGCACGTGTGCTGCTGTTCTGAGGCAGACTAGATCAGTGCTTTGACTGTAGCACAGCAGAAGGGAGAATGCAGTACCCCAGCAGGGCTGGGGGGCCTCTGAGCTATGACATATGCAAAGAGTTTCACAGCCAGCTGGAAAAGGATACCAAGGTGAGGCTTAGCATTTAGCGACAAACAGGTTTGAGGCACAGAGCAAGCCAAGTAGTTATGCTCTTACTTTGCTCTTCCCTTTGAACAATAGCTATTCATCTTTCCAAGGACTCTCTCTGGTATTTTCTGGAGAGCCATACCAGGCTGTAGATATTTCATGTGCACTATGCTGTCCTGATTTCTGATTGCCTAGATAAAGGTGGCTATTGCAAGCACAATTAACTCCAGTTGCCTCCCAGTGTCTGTGAGGCACTGTGTGCATTCTCATTCCATCATGGGCTTGGATCATGGAAGTGATGTTCACTGAGACTGGAACTTCCTGCGTGACATGGACTCAGACAATTTCAGAGATGAGGAATTGCATTTTTTAATTTCTCCAACCAACTGAACAATTTTTTAATGATTGCTTTTCTTCCTAAGATTAAAAAAACCTTCCTTATAACACTAATAGACTAATAACTTAGATAATACAATTTATGTGATATTAGAAAGCTTAGTGATCTGGTGAGGTCTAATTATGAAAAATAATAATGTGTACCCAGGGACTGAACTTGCAGAAGGTGTTCCAAATCTAGATCCATTTGCTAAGTATAAAGATTCACCTACCGATTAAATTTTGGACTTTGCAAAATTCAGAGATAGGGCTTAACCAGTTTGACTAAATATGTAATAAAAACCCCCACCCTCAGGCTTCAAGCATCACTGTGATCATTAAGGGATGATAATAATAATACCTGGGGAAAGGGAAAAAATCTTTCCCTGTTTTCCTGTGTATCAGAGATGAGAACCTATGCAACTCAAGCTACAGGGTCTAGAGGATAGGTTGGCAACAATTTCTCCAGGAATGGCTGCTAAGCATCATGTGTAGCTTAGTAGGGGAAAAAATACAGCATTTGGGCCTTAACTTGACATCAGATCCCCTTGGGTGTTTACTTGCTTTGATTACAAGATGTAGAGACTAATAACACAGGAAATGTTTTATGAACCAAGGCTTGAACCTTTCTCACAATCTAACTGCATTCCCCAGGAGCCAGCCCCTGCTCTTCTGCAAGCAGAACTGGCAGCCAACAGATACAGTAGGTTAACACAGCATACTCATTTGCCATTTTATCACCACTATTAACCTAAAGAGGAAATTCATGTCTAAGGTTTTTTCCTTCCTCCTAAGACTTTTTTCTTTTAATGCAAATCCTTCTTGTCATTCAGCAGCTTCTTACTGGAACTTCCTGATGCAAATACCTCTTCACATGCAGGGCTTTTTCTTCCACATCCCACTGTGACTCCTGCAGAGAGGAACTGTTCTAGGTAAACGAAATCATTGAAGCTTTACTTAGTGTTTAACTAGTTTGAAATGAATCTGTTCTCTAGGCTTACATCTGCATTAAACTGCTAATAGGATTCATCTTCAATGTGGCAATCGAACACCTTATTCCTGTTCTGAACTGCTTTAATGGCCTGGACTGCTAACAGGAATCCTTCAACACAGAGTATCTATTTGATATTCTACCTACTGCTTCTCCAGCTACTCTGGGATTCTTGCTAGAGAGAGTGAGAAGCAAATTAGGCACCAAATAGATAGGCTTTCTAGGGCATATTACAGGACTTTAATCAGTTATCTTGCTATCAGAAGAGAAAAACCTGCTATTAATTGGGATGTAATGACTGGTTAATGACTTTTTCATCTTCAACAAGTTTTCAGTAGCATTATCAAACTAAAAGTTGGCCATCTAGCCTAGTGTAAGTTGCATTATTTGCAAGAAAAACACTAGCCAGCCCTTGAACTCCAGCAATATAATTAGGCAGGAGAAAAAAACCTACAAAAATGTAGCTGAAAGCTGCAAAGAAAGGAGATGATCATAGGACACATTTACCTATTAGACAAGTGGAGCTTTTCAATCAGTTGAATGCCATATTTGAATCCAGTATTTGCAGTTAGTCCCTACAGTTCCAAACCGAAAAAAGGAAAAAAAGAAAATTTTTATTCATAATTAGAAACTTCAGTGGATTACAAGCATAATTCTGTGAACTGTTACAATCCAGAGATTCATGGAAATTCCAGGACTTTGCATTCAGATTATGTGGGAAACTACTTTTTTCCCCCTTTACTGCTATAATCTGCTTTGCTTTGCATGTGTTCTAGACCATCAGCCTCTTGGGAACCTAATCAATGTGGCCTTGTAGGTTTGTGCCATAGTTAATATCGTCTTGATAGATTCAGTCTGACTTTCCACATTTTCTTTAAGATAAGTTAATTTTTAAAATTTCTTTTCTGAAGTTTGATAATTTGTGGCATGTGTTATTTTCCCTGTATTTGTTGGACACTGAAACACTCTTGATTTTTTCTTTTTTGGTCCACTTATAGTTCATACTTCATGTGTGAGAAGAACTACTGTTAAAATTTAACTTTCATCAGACAGCTGTCAAGTATGTTTGACATCTCTGTTCTCTGAAGGATTGGCTAGTAAACCTGCAAGATTCTTCTCAGAGAAGAAGAATTCTCAGCCAGGATTCTTCTCGGAGAACTGGTTTCAGACTTTTGGCTCATTTAATACTGCAAAGCTGTTTGGTTTATGGACTCTGAGATGCAGTCTCTCCTGCTGCATGCAATTGCTGGTATTGAAAATAAAATCCCAAAACCAGAAACTTTATTGATGATGAACAAAGCACACATAGCTGAGTGGGGCTTTTATCTCCAAGCTGACACTTAGACAATAACAAAAATTAGATTGATAGGAAAAATGTGTCTGCAACTGCACCCAGGAATCAACTGCACTGCATGGTGCACAAGTTCCCAGAAGTGCCGTTCATATGCTGGGTTCTCGGGGCAAAGCTTTAAAAGAGCCCGTGACTGACAGAAGAGCAAAGGTTGCTATACACAGGAGAGAAATGAGGCCAAAAAGGTACAAACCCCCTAGCCCATCCTGTGCCCTTCAGGATCCTGTGGGTAAGCTGGAAGAAACACGGGGGATGCTGATGCTTTTCAGCTCACTTAGGAGAGAAATGTCTCACCAGTGCTCCACTCATAAGATACTTCACATCCCAGTCTCTCAGTGCGGCGTGTTCCCGGTCCGTTCCTGCTGGGAGAGAGCGTTTGGTAGGGGTGGCAGCGGGCGCTGGCCGCTCTCTTCCCCATCGGTGCTTGAGTGCAGAATGCGTCCTTGCCCTGCACCGGCTCCAGAGGGAGCGGCGGTGGCTCTTCCTCGGGAGCACCAGGCCACTAGCAAGGAGGCCCTGTGGGACAGGCAGAACTGGGCCTTGGCGGGGCCCGTGGTCACTGGTTTGGTGTTTGTAGGGTGGTGGGTTTTTTTGTTTGTTTTGGGGTTTTTTTGGTGGGGTTTTCTTGGGTTTTATTTGTTTGTTTGTTGTTGTTGCTGTTAAGCTCTTGGTGGTTACTTCAAGAAACTGTTGAGCTTTATTCTTTCTCATTTTCTTCTTTTTTCTTTTTGAGGTTTCCTCCCAACTTCCGATTTGTACTCCCACAATAAGAAATTATTCAGTTATTTGCTGGTGTAAAACACTGATAGCAATTGCTGGTGCTTCATAACACTTCTTTGGAACAGTCTTGTTAAGACCAGTGGGACCCTTGGCAACATGGAGGAGCCCTTGCAAGCTGGCACCTCTGTGCATAAAATACGAATCCTCATTACTGTTTGAATTTACAGACTGAATACAGTAAGAGAAAATTGCTAGAAAACATCAGTACTTAGGACTGAATTATGTGGAAGCATTGAATATGATTAAGGAACATGAGACTATATGCGAGGAATCTCAGTGGGATAGTTTGAAGATCAAACAAACAATAGTTACTGCTTTTAAAAACATGAACATTTAACCCTTATTGGAAGATTCAACACCAGATCAATTGTATCAGTTAAGAACATTATCCTCTCCAGAGGTCGAAGAGTCCACATGAGCCTGTCATGAACAGAAATAAAAGTATTCTTAATTAATTCTTTGGGTGTTCTGAAGTTCACATACAGTAAGGGTATCTTCTGAATCAAGACACATGAAAAAACAAACTCCTGATCTCAGAGTGATGAGAAGAAGAAATAAATCTATAGAAGAAGACAGTGCTGACAAAAAATCAGGGAAGTTGATCTGGAAAAGTCGACAGAAAAAATGCAACTTTAGTCATGAAAGTACAGTTGTAACACTGCCAGTAATAGCACCATTTGCAGGTACCACTAAAAAAAAGTTGTAGCCGTCAAACACCCAGCACCACCTCAGAAGTCAAGTTACTCCAGGTTTAATTTTCATGTTAATAGTTCCCCAATCTCATTAGAAAAGGCAAAAGCTGTAAGTAAAGTTAAGGATAGAGTGTGTATACTATGATGGATGTTCAGAATTTGAAAAGAGATGAAACTCAAGAAACAGGTACAGTGATTAAAGGTAGCATTGAATTTAGTTCTACTGATTCTGATACAAGTAAAAGCATTTCAAGAAAAGCAAAAATAACGAGGGAAAGC
The DNA here is from genome assembly GCA_013397795.1 of Orthonyx spaldingii. Taxonomy (NCBI): domain Eukaryota; kingdom Metazoa; phylum Chordata; class Aves; order Passeriformes; family Orthonychidae; genus Orthonyx; species Orthonyx spaldingii. Next base: position 2,401,569 of record VZTJ01000383.1, read on the forward strand.
TGTAAGAAGAGACCCAGAGTGATTTCAAAAGAAAGCAACAAGATTTAGATGTTGAATTGAGAAGGATTCTGGGAAAAGGAAGTAAGCGGCCAAGTGTGAGGTCTGCTCAAGAAGAGTTGGAAGAGGCAAGGGATGTGACTAGACCAGACATTTCAAAAATATACGAGAAGAACTTCCAGCAGAGCAAATCTGAAGAGTCTACTTCCACCCCAGTGCTGCCTGTGAAAGTGGTTGCAAGGTCTATTGATGAAATAATTGCTTCCCTGCAGTCTACTTCTCCACCTCCCTCAGACCAGATGATCAAAGAACTCCTGGAGCGTGTTCTTGGCCAGAAATACAACATAAAAATGGAAGTAGATGAACCAGAACAAGAGCAATATTTTTCTCTTGGGTAAATATTACTTTTATAAGAGTTGTATATTTTTTTTCCCAGTTTCTACAATGTGTTACAACACAGAAGCCAGACAAAACAAATGGATAAAGACATTAATGTATCATAGAATATTCTTCACTCTTTCTTCTGCTGTTTTTTTGTTGTCCCTTAGAAATGAAAATGAGCCGATATCAAAAGACATTAAAACATTAGCTCTTTTGGAGTATTATTTTCATTATACTGCTTATGGTTTAAAACATATTTTTCTTTATTCTCCTTTCCATTTTAAAGTTGACATGTTCCAGTATGACAGATGAAAAAGTACATTAAATGCTTTTGGAATATCATTGGAAGTTTTGCTTCTTTTAGTTATTGTTTAGCTTGTGAAGTCTTTGTAAGACAATTTTTTTTATTGTCATAGTTATATAGATCATGTAAGCTGCTGTAAGAGAGTTCCTTCAATTAACTACAGGAGGTGATACCAGTAATATAGGCATCAACTAGATGCTAGAGAACACTTTCCTAGATTTTCACCAGAGATTTGCCAATTTATTTGTTAACTAAACTGTTGACTTAGACGGCTCTTTGTCCTCTGTAAGCAAGGCTGATAGTTTTTACAGTTCCAAGACGGCTAAAATGTACACTACCTTGTATTCCCTTAATGTGAGATTGACTCTTTTTTGATTGAATACAAAAAGTAGAAGAGAAAAAAGCCCACCTGAACTAAGTTAATTTAAATGTGAAAGTCCATGAGCAGCAATAGTATGAAACTGCATTTCCAGTAGATTTGTCCTCTGATTTGATTTTGTTCTGAGAGCTATTATGTGTGGTTGAGGCATTTGCAGTGTCTCCACTTCCTGTATATTATATGGTGTATTTCAATTGGCATTGAAATCAGAGAAGACCTTTCTCAGTGAGGCAGCATTGGGATGATCCCTCTTAATTGCTTGACTTGTATTTTAGGGATGTAATAATTTGGGACTGTTTGGTTGCAATTTGTCAGTCAGTTGATTACAAAAATTCTTCAGGGCAGATGTGAAGAGGGCTAAAGAAGTATTGGACCTGGAAAACTGTTTGTTGTTTAACTTACCAGGAATAATTAGTAGTGATTGGTAATGTGCAGAATTGTGTGGGTTTTTTACTTTTTTTATAAATGTGTCTTATGTTCGAGGCAAGATTTTCAAAGTTTGGCCTCTGCCAAGTCCTGATATGTGAACTGATTTTTTTTGTTTGTAGTGCAACCTGCTGGGCTCTGAGCTTTGAAAATCTGACCTCTGGGATAATGTGATATTTAATTCTTTATTTCTAATATTTGATCAATCAGGTTAAAAGTAAAATGAAAATTTGAACCTAGTGATCGCTGTCCCAGCTGTCTGTTGTTTAATGTGTTTTAACATATGGGCATATGGACATTAGTGAGGATGAAAGAGACCCTTCTTGCTGATTACCTTTTGTTTGAATTCAAGGCCTTTTGCAGCAGGTGTCTTTTGAACTGAAGTGATCTTATAATTAGGTTGAAGACTTTGGCAATTCTATATTATTATTATTATTACTATTATTACTATCATGCATGGATTATTTAATTTACACTGAGCTTCATAGCTTGCATTCTCTAATGAGGTAAGACATGTATTGTTTTAAATAAAGAAAGAATGGAACTGCTAAAATGAAAACCTGCTTTCAGAATTAAATATGTTTTTTCATTTCTTACACACACAAGAAAAAGAAAATTATGTTTTCTTATTCTTGCTCTAGCATTAATGACTGGTTAGCATTGACACCTTATGGTGTTGCTGAGGGGGCTGAGTGCTGATTTTCCCCCTGCATTGGAATAGCATTATCTGGAAATAAAATGCCAAGTCAGTGAGACATCATCACTTACCCCTGTGTCCTTTGAGGGAAGTTGGTTGTCAGTAATGTTGCCTATCATATTTTCTGTGAAAACATAGAATTTCTATTATAAGAATAATGTAATTTCCAATGCCTGGACTAATTTTTTTGCCTTGAGGCTTATTGATAACTCTGAAGTGTATTGACATACTAAGTACATGTTTGGTTTAGTATCCATAGGAAGGTGTTTATATTTGTCTCAGAAATGCATTTTCTTAGTGAAGAACCTGCAGCTCCTCTTTGGTTGGTTACTCAGATGAGCTTGGGAGGGTGGTAAAGTGAATGAACAACATTTTTGTTCTCTAAAAATAACATCAAATTTGAATTCTTCTATTAGACAAGGACTGGAGAGTCTGCTGTACTAGCAGCAAGGCACCATAAAATACACTTTAGTTTTTTGCAGATGTCTCTAGCTCTTTTCAGCTAATCTCAATAGTGAGGCATTGAGACTTTCTCTGTAATGCATTAATACTCTCAAAAGTGGTTTGATGGAGAATAATTATTGCTAAAATTCAAGAAGAGGTAGACTTGTATTTGTTTTATAAACAAATACAAACTATTACTTGCTTATAACATTTCAATATCACTTATTATTTGGTCTATATGTTCTTTATACTCCAGCTCACATGACAATTATGTTACAGATATACTTTCAGTGCTATCAGATGTATTGTAAATGTCATGGAAATGAACAAAAGACTTCAATTTATTTCACTTAATTCTATTCAAGTGGTGAAACCCCTAACTCTTCCTACTGGTTTTCTTATTTTTTGCTTACAGATAACTTGTGGAATGCTTTTCTCATAGTCTTAACATCTGTTAAAATGCATCTAAATCAAGACCATGATGCTTTTTATCATGAGTGATGCTTTTTGTGATGAGTTTGTGATACATTATACATTCAGGAAGCACACAGTATTGAGTATGGTCAATATGGTTAATCATGGCAAAGGCTGTGGCGCTTTCTGCCACTTGCTGAAGGGAGCTGCTTACTCTTCGAGGATGGACACTACCATTCCTAGACAGCTGAAGATTTTTTTTTTTGGCAGAATAGTTTACTCATTTTACTTTTTAAAAAGAAGTTATTTTATTTTCATAAAATTGCATGAAACTACCTAGGGACACATCTTGGGTAGATGGTTTACAGGTGTGGACTTCTGAAATCTACCTGCTCATTTTCTCAAAGTAACAAGTGCAGTTTGTTACATTTTATCAACAACCATTTTCTGGTTCCTTATGATCATTAGGCCCACATAATTTATGGCTATCTTAGAATTTCTGCAGACTTTATGGAACAGGGAGTATCTTTTTATCCTCGTCTAACAAAATTGGAAATTGCCCTCATTAGGCCAGTAAGCTGCAATTATAATATGAAAACAAATTTATTTTAATCAGATAGATTGTAATCTCCCAGAGTTTGAAGCTTTGTTAAAGGGGTACAGGGTCATTAGCTATGTTTGTGTATAAATAACTTGTATAAATTCACCATGTTAAAACATATTGTTATATTCACACATCTAGAATGACTTTGTCTTGCCATTTATCAGGTTCTTTTCTGTACTTTTTTATTCAAAACAGAGAGGAAAATGATTTACTTTAATAGCATCAAATTAACTATCAAACGAGGAATCAAATAAATACCAGATAAAAATATTTAAATCAGATATATTTAGAGGTAATTATTAAAAACTAACAAACCCCAAACCCAAATAACGACAATAAAAAATGCATTGTTTTCTTCATGTAAGAGTTCATAATGAGTGTTTTCCACTACAAATGATACTACAAACATACCAAAATGACTGAAAATATTAAAATGGTTCACAATCAATTTTCAAAACGCTGAGGTAGCTAAATAATTTTCTGCACCTGTGGGCGGAAGACTAGGTCTAATATAGATTTTTTTTTAAAGGCACAGTAAAAGTTTCCATCACTTCCTAGGTTAAAATACTGGAGCAGGAAACACCTTCCTCAATGATGGGTAGAACACTCAAGAACAGATTCTCACAGGAATTAAGAGTTGCCACAGTTCTTTTATCTCCCAAAGTTTATATCACACCTCTTTGGCCTTGTTTTTGTTAATGCAAACACATGGCCCACAGTACGTATATTGACAGTACACATAATTTTATTAAAATAACACCGTAGCATTGTGCCTGTGATTCACTCAGGGGGGATGGACAAAAGAGAAAACACCACACCCAACAAAGGAAAGCAATCACATACCATGTACAGGTGTCTAAAATGAAATTAAGATAATATTTGCTCATATAATTCTGTTGGTTTTGACAGAGCAGGAAAATTAATATGTAAAATTTGCATATTATGCAATACTTTAGAAACATAAGTTGATCTAGCCAGGCTGAGTGAAGGGCTTTGTGAAAATTCCTCTTTGTTTCCATGAATTGGATAAATTGTATAGGGAAAGAATCACAGTCAACTTAGATGGACTGTAATAATTAATAGTCCATGGTAATCACCATGCTTGAAAACATGCATGTATCACAAAGAAGAGGAAGGTTGGTTGGTATAGTTTCAGAAGATGATGCTGAATCTCTTTCTTTTAGTCCGAGTTGTTTCTCCACTTCTCTATTTTAGTGTATTGTTCTCAAGGTGATGAAAAAAAAAGTAATATGAATTATTTTTTTCTTAAGCTGTCTTTCTGTCAAAGGTAGATAAATTACTAAGGCTTTGGTTAAAAGCAAGGCACCAACATGTACAACGTGTATATGCAAGGCAATAGCTTTTCATTGCTTTCTAGTTTACATTTTTGTGGTATTATATGCATCTCTCACTTTTTGTTAGCCTACAGACTCCATTTTTTCCTTTTCATTTTCTAATATACAAGAGAAAAATGTTACAGTTCAGACCATGCTTCTTACACGGTATTAAAGTTTAATGCGAAAAAGCCTAGGTCTTAAAAAACAGTATTTTTAGACTGATGGGTGGACAATAAATAGTGGAATAAGAATTCTACTGTGTAGAAGATTTTTATATTAAAAAGCAAGTGGACATTTGTAGTGTCAGTAAATAATGATGTGACAGACTGTTTCTAATACAAGTTCAACTAATAACTTTACTTCATTCTTGCATTAGCTTGTGGCTTCTTTCCCCAGAAATATTTAATATTTTGGTAGCAATTTTAAAGAACTACTCTCAAATGAAATGTAGTTTAGACGTGATACTTGTTTGTTGCTGCTATCTTTAGCATGAGCTCCTCAAGGCAGTGTGTGGCACAACAGGTAAAGTCTGTGTGTGCTAACCAGGAGCTCAGAATGCACACTGTCCTTAAAACTGCCATCTGTGCTGAGAGTTGTTGCTGTGTTTTAATTCTGTCTTTTTGTTTTTTTTTTTTTTTAAATATCCTAAAAGGACAAGCAAGAATAATATGTGTGTGAACTAAAAATGACTTTAAATTTTGTAATTGCTTTCCTGCTAGTGGAGGAATTATACTTTTCTCCTCTGGAGAAAATTATTAACTGAGAATTGCACTCAGCCTGTAAACTTCTCTACTATGAGCAGTTCCATGGAGGAGTTATTCATAGTAAAGAGTTAAGCATGTGTGTAAAAGTTTGCAAAAATGAGCCTAAGATAATTTGTCTCTGAATGCATTTGTTTCTTTCAAACTAATTTGTGTAATGAAGGCACAAATTTTAATTTACACATATATGTTCTTTTGATTTTTTTTTTCTGTAAGGTAGTAATGTAATTTTATTTTAGCATTCTTGTTTGACACTAGTTTTCTTCTCTTGCTTATACAGCAGGCACCAATAGAGCATGAGAAAATAAAAAATGGACCTCAGGTCCTGCCAAGTTTTCACCAAGCAAGCTTGGTAACATTCTGAATTATCTAAGAATGTTAAAATATAATAAGTTAATAGTGCTTCTATTTGCTTGTGAGTTGTTAAGATAGGTAGTTAATATTTTAAACTGATAAAACTGGAAAGGAAATTCAGTACTCCTTGAAAACATTTTGGTACTTCATAAATCACAAGCATACCCTTGCTTTTCTCTCTTCCTTTTTTGTATCTTTTGTTCTTTCTTTTTCATATGGAGTTTGATATTTCAACTGCTGGATATAAAGAGTTTTGCTTTCATTAAGTAGCATGCTGATTAGGGAAATGGAATCATAAGACATCCAACTATATTCATATGTATTAATGCCCATCATTCTGTGCTTTTCATTCAAACCGTTTTTAAAATTCAAATATTTGAACTTACATATGTTTGGGGAATTGCTTAATGTTTAGAGGCATTACTGATTTATTTGCTTTAAAGGATCATAGATCTGTTGATATAAATTTCTGATATATGTTTCTTCTTACATTTAGCAGTTTTTCTTACCAGTGCAATCTGTAGGAGAAACAGACCAAAGTTTTGATAAGAAATTTTATAAATGTTATTATTTAGTGTCAGTCGTTGTAGGTCCTTCTCCTATTACTATGTTTATTTTTGGAAATCTAATTAGCTGTGGAAATATTGAGGAAATATTTGGCATAAGATAAAATTGATACATCGTTCTAAGTGTTTCATAGATTTTGAAAGAATAATTGCATATAATAAATACTGTACTGAATTACCTGCCAGGGAGGACAAAAATGTTTTAAAAAACTTTTTACATTCATCTTTTACACAAATTTTTTTCTTTCCCTCAGAAGTTCAGAAAGAATCTGAAGCAGCAGAAAATAAATCTTGACCTAAAGATGAGCTGTTAACATATAATAAACAGGTGAAGCAGGTAAGCAGGTTTAGTACTGTTGTGAGATGGTATTGTTTTTCCCATGCTTAAGGTTTTGATACTTTATAGCATACAGAGGTCTGCAAGCTGTTTCCTTTCCACCTGCCCTTTAAAAAAAGTTTTTCTATAAAACAGGTCTTCATACTGGTCTTGCAGCTTAAGGTTAGAGGAAAAAACAAATTAAGGTTCATTCGGTCAGATGTTGGGTTAGGCTTTTCTTTATGAGATTGGAAAGAAGATTATACATGCAACAATGTATAAATAGAATCCTAATCTACATTTAATAAGTGGATGCCTTCCTAGAAAATAGTTAAATGCTCAATATCCTTTTAGTCTTGTGATATTTCACATGACAAAAACCGTCACTAGTATATAAATTCTATAAAGCTTAGATTTTGCAGTAGAGAACACATATCAAGTGTATACAGACAGTAGGACACAGTTGTTTCCCAGAAGGAATATCTTTTCTCATATGTTGTCAGTTTTTAGCATTCTAGTATTCCAAGGCTATAACCAGATACTAAAATAAAACCCTAACTTAATTCCTTCTGTAGCTTTGACGTAAATGATTATTTTGTCTAAAAATTGTTATTTACACATGTTGTGAAACAAGTAACACTATTTATTACGTTCACAATGATATAATAAGAAGGATAACCAAGAAAGGGATATGTTTCTGCTGGGCTGTGTTATGTGCAGAGGTACCAAGATAGCCTTGGCCTAAACCTACATAAATGAGATGAACAAGGTTGAAAAAGCTACATGGGAAGACAGATGCAGGTGTTGACAATAAAGAGATAAAATATCAGAATGAAAAGAGGATGAGACAGACACATGTGGAATGCTTTTTGATGGCCCAGTACTTGCAAGTGTATTGTTTCAAGGTCTAGTCATCATAAAGCAGAGATCTAGTCAAAATGCAACCTTCTGAATATCTAAGGGCCTCGTTTCAGCTGCTTTTTTAGCTCCTTCCACTGACTGCAGTTTGGCCCTGATTGTGTCTCTTCAAGCTAAATGGAAAAAAGCATAGAGAGAGGTAGGCATGTGCCTAGAATTCCAGAGCATTAGCAACCAACTTTCCTGATCAGCCAAGACCCAAAGATGCACGCAGTTTATTCTGAAGAGTAAGGGACAGGGGAGATCTGAGAGTGAGTCACAGGGAGGTGACAGGAATTCCCCATCAGTCCTAGCACTGCATTCTGCCATGGGGCTACAGTGGACATGACGTGAGCCCTAAGTGGCCTGAGCAGTTTCAGTTGGCAGGTATTCTTCTACAGAGAAGGATTAATACTTCCCAACAGCTTTTGTGGTTAGCAAAAATACTCCTGTTAAATGGGTTAGAGTTCTGTTGAAGAAAATGGATGAAAATTAAACAATATTACTTTTTAAAATTGTGCTAAATTAGAATAAAAAATTGCATTTTGAATGTTTCCTTACAATATTTGTCTGTTTACAGGTCAGAAATGTTTCCAGTACTTCAGCAGAAGTAAAATACTTCAGAAATCTCATTTGCCATCTGTATTTGATTATGTTTCATATAATTAGTATTAATCATAGAACATTCACTTTTGAAAAAACTTCTATGACCATTGAGTTCAACCATTAGCCTAACACTGCCAAGTCCTCCATTAAGCCATGTCCCTGAGCACCACCTCTGCACCTCTTTCACATGCCTCCAGGAATGCCCCTTCCCCGAGCAGCTTATTTCAAAGATTGACAAACCTATCTGTGAAGACATTTTTCCTAATATCCATTCTAAACCTCCCCTGGTGCAACCCGAGGCCATTTCCTTTTGTCCTAATGCTTGTTACTTGGGAGAGGAGTCTGACCCCCACCTCACTACAACCTCCATTCAGGTAGTTGTAGAGAGCGATAAGGTCTCCCCTCAGCCCCGCGTCCCCACACTAATCAACCATCAGCCATTCCTCACAAGACTTGTGCTCCAGATGGATCATGAGTTCTGTTGTCCTTGTCTGGACACACTCCAGCACCTCAATGTCTTTCTTGCAGTGAGGGGCCCAGAACCGGACACCGAACTCGAGGTGTGGCCTCACCAGTGCTGAGTACAGGGGGACAATCACTGCCCTGGTCCTGCTGGCCATGCTATTTCTGGTACAGGCCAGGTACCATTGGCCTTCTTGGCCACCTGAGCACTGGATCATATCCAGCCACTGTTGACCAGCACCTTCAGGCCCTTTTCCACTGGACCAACTCTGCCCTCAGCCTGCAGTGCTGCCTGGGGTTGTTGTGTCAAAAGAGCAGGACTTGTGGCTGAAATCTAAGGCACTTTACCTTATTGAACTTCATACAACTAATCTTGGCCCATTGATCCAACCTGTCCAGATATCTCTGTAGAACCTTCCTACCCTCAAGCAGATCACACCTGACCAACTTGGTGTTGTCTGAGAACTTGCTGAAGGTGCACTCTGTCCTCTCATCCAGATCATCAATAAAGACATTTAACAGGACTGATACCAACAGTGAGCCTAGGGGAACAGCACTGGTGACAGGCCACCAGGCGGATGTAACTCCAGTCACCACCACTCTCTGGGCTTGGCCATCAAGTCAGTTTTTATCCAGTGAACAATACATCTGTCCAAACCATGAGCAGCCAGGTTCTCCAGGAGAATGCTGTGGGAAACGGTGTCAAAAACTTGACTAAAGTCCAGGAACACAGCATCCACTGCCTTTACCTCACACCAAACAGAACATATTGTCACAGGTGATTAGGTGAGTCAAACAGGACCTGCCTTTCACAAACCCATGCTGGCTGAGCCTGATTTCCTGGTTGTACGTGCCACGTGGTGGCATTTAAGATGATTTGTTCCATGACTTTTCTAGACACTGAGGCTGACAGGCATGTAGTTGCCTGGATCCTACTTCAGTCCCTTCTTGTACATGAGCATCACATTTACTACCTTCCAATCAACTGGGATCTCCCTGGTTAGCCAGGACTGCTGGTAAAGGGTTACAAGTGCCCTGGTGAGCACTTCCAACAGTTTCCTCAGTACTTTGGGTGGATGCCATCTGCCCCCACAAACTTGTGTGTGTTTAAGTGATGTATCAGGTCACTGATGTTCTCCCCTTGGATTATGGGGGCTTCATTCTGCTCACAGTCCCTGTCTTTCAGATCAGGAGGCTGGGTGCCTGGAGAGCAGTCGGTCTTACTGTTAAAGACTGAGGCAAAGAAGGCATTAATAACGATGTTTGTAGCTGGTTTGAAGAGTATACTCTGCAACATCAGTTGATCTGTTGGTTGCTAATCTAAATATGCCAAATGATGTCTAAACAATACACAGTACAATGTCACTGATGGTAATTTTTATAATATTAAAGAATATAGTAAGATTACTTATTACTTCTAAATGATATAGTACTATCTGACAGCAGAACAGTTTAGCAGTCATTTAACAGTACTGGGGTACTTTGATGATGTTTTTTAGACAGTATTAAATATTTTGGGCAGCTTGGTGTTTCAGTAATGTATAAGTGCTGATGTTGCAACAATGCTTATCAGTGTGTGTTCAGTGATCTTACAAGAGAAAGTAATTTGCAAGATTGGCACCTGAAAAAAATACATACGTTTGGCTGTATTTAACACAAGTATAACATAATTCAAATCTATGATTCAACTTGAAAGTGCATGCTTTCACTATTACATACAGAAAAATTAATGGAGATAAATTTTTAGAAAAAGAAGGAGAAATGGTTTTAAAAGCTCATATGTACCAGCTAAATGCTCTAATGCATCCTTAGGAGAAGTATTTTAAAGAAAATAATGGCAATGTACTATATATTAATATCTATATAGAAGACATGTTGGCCTGTTGTTGTGATGTATGATTTTGAAATTATTTTGCTTTGCTTGGTGGGCTGCAGAGCCCATGCAATTTCAAGAAAAATTGACTGAGTGCGTAGATGAACTTGCAAACCTGGTTGTACACAAAGCAGTCAGAAGAAAAAATGCAGCCATTTGCATTAGTTACCGTAATTTTATGTTACATTTGTAACCAAATTACATAAATATTTTGATTAAGAAGTTTTGTGCTAGTTCACTGATGTTTCTACAAAGAAAATTGAATAGAATATGAGATAATATAAGTTTAAAAAGTCCACGTAATAGTGTGTGTTGGGTCATGTTCTCTGATTTTAGTTTTAAGGGAATTCCCCTCTGCTTAGTATAGCCTCCGTTATTCATGAGCAAGAGAGTTCCCCTCCATGATGTGTTTCATGAAACAAGTGAGATCACAGAACTCTGAATTATGATTTGAAAGTAACGGCTGCTGTAATTTTAGTTTTGGCTGTTTCAATTAGCTATATTGGTGTCTAAGACATCAAATGTTGTTGGATATCTTTCTTTGGATATCACTTGCATGCCTTTTTTTTTTTTTTTAAATTATTTGAGTATCTAGACTTTTCAAAAACTAGAAATGGCAATGAAACTAATGAAGTTACTTTCTTCCCTTTATACTTGACCAGAGATCATGACAGAAACTTATGTGACAATTCAAAAGCAAAAATCATAGTCTTATATTTGGTTCATTTCATTGATACATTTTCAGGTAGATCTATTACTTTAAAGCCTTTCTATGTTCTAGACTTTTATTATCTTGTTGTCTTTGTGTAAAATTTTGACCAGCTTTCAATTTCTCTGCTAAACATTAAATATCTGACTTTGTTCCTTTGTATTTTTTTCGTATATGCACTGATATATACAGTTGTGGTAGTTTCAAAAATAAACTGACAACATATGAAGCAATTTTAATTTTGAATAAGACTTTTCAGAAGGTAGTGATTCATTTAGGTGTCTTCTACAGTTTCCAGTATCTTTTACTTGATGATTTGTATTCTTGTTTATGAAATATAAGCTTCCATATTTTTTTCCTGAAACGATTCCTTCTAAGAACTTCAATACTATTGAAGTTGTCAATAAACATAGACATTGTGCTCAGTTATGTTCTGGGATGAATAAAGCTTGTGAATGGGCAAAGAAGAGTAAAACTCTATAGTTTTATGATTCATTTAACCAGATATATGACTGAAGGAGACTTCTTTGAAGGTCCCCTCTCCAAATTTGCCCTAAACCAGCACAAATCTAAATTAGGGAAACATTTTTCTTGAAATAATTGTGTTCTTTGGGTTTCTATAGATTAAGGTAGACAGCCTTCTCAGACTTGCAGAAACAATTACCATTGTGTAGCAGAAAGAGCTGGGCCCAAAGGTGGACCTACTTTTCATATTGAGATAGACTTTTTTCAAAACAAAGCACTTTAAATTTCATTTTCCCCACTGTGTTGTTCTGTTTCTGTCTTTTTTGTGCCAGGATTATGCTTCTTTATTTTCTTGAACCTGTTTTGTTTTGTTACATATACAAACTTTTAAGTGAAGTTCAGAAGAATCCTTTCTATTGATGGCACTACCAGTCTGTTTTAAAGATGTTTAAGAGGTTGCAGGAAACAGAGCTCTGAAATGGTTGAGGTTGGACTAGAACTCTGGAGGTCATCACAACATGGCAAAAACAGCACAAGGGTATCGATTCCGAGGCTCAGTTTTGTGAAACAGATGCAGACACTTTGGCAGCAGTGATGACTTGAGTAGTTTTTTTTTCTTGCTGTTTACTTTTGCTCCTGGATTATAGTGAGCTGTCCTGGACAAAATTTCTGTGTGGAGATACTCTACAAAGAGAATTAGAGATCTAGATTAATTTATGTCTTTACAATTGTTTTTATTATTTTTTTCAATGTGGATCTGTTATTTGATTTATTTTGTAGTGTGAAAAAGCAATTTTTGGTGAAACTAAGCACAGCTAAAAAATAGGAGTGAGCAGCTGTGGATGGAAAAAATAGGAATTCCGTACATCTGTATTCCTACTGGAGTTCCTCTATTTAATAAGTGCAACCTTGAAGAAACTTTCCTAAAAATATTATCCTTTAAACTATGTGTGTTTGAATTTGCTTAAAAACACAACAAAAATTGTAGATGAGGTCATACTCTTTTAAGTTTATTAGTTCTGCATACCAATATTATTTTGATGCTCATTTGATTATTCACTTTGCAATATATTGAAATACACCGATCTTATACACTATTCAGAAAAAACAATTTAGGTAGGGCATGCTGGAAATTTTTTTTATTACACTTTTCTTCTTATTCCTTATGCTGAATAGCTGTGGGCACTGCTGTGATATATGTAGTGACAGCAGTTCTTAACTGCTGTAGTTTAATTTATCTGTGTTTTTCTGATGGTCAGAGCTGTTTGTGTGCCATTGCTGCTTGTACTACTCCAGAGTGGGTATGAAAACATCTATGTAACTTAGCAGTTGGTAATAATGTGTTTATCTGCTGTTCATGAACATTTTAGCTCCATACTTGGATGTGCTACGTATAGAAAGAACAGCAATATAAAAAATTAAACCAGATGACGTTCAGAAAAAGCTACAAGAAGAACATGACCTGCAACAATCTTTGGCTCCTCAGACTTCAAAAATCAAGTAATTTTTAAAACTTATTTCATAATTATAAAAAAATTACTGAAAAGATATGAAGTTATTGGTGCATGGCAATATTGCCGAGTTTGGAGAAGAAACAGCACCATCCTTCAAATCTGGATCTGAACTTAAAATTCCTGATCTAAATGATCAGATTTAGTTTGGTATCTCTGGTTTAATTTTCTGTTTATCTCCTTGAAATAGTTCTGATATGGTTTTTAAAACCCGTAGGAGCCATCCAGTCCTGTTATATGCAGATGAAACTTCTATTGACTGCAGCAGAAACTGAAGTTGCTTATGTGGGGATTGCATTTGTCCATACAATTCCAAGAATAATCTAATCAAAATAATTAAAAACAAACAATGGAAAATACCACAAATTTAATATAAGCAATGCCAGCTGTAAGTCATCATCTTTAAATAGAGAAGATGTATTAAAAATTCATTAACTTGAATTTGTATTACAGTCAGTGCTTGTCTGAAATTCAGGGGATTTTACATGGAGAGCTGTAATTTAAGGACAACTGCTTATTACCTTGCTCTTGTCATAGGGTGTATCTGTCATTCTGTAGTAGGAGTGCGGATTACAAAAGCAGTACAGACTGTGTCCTAATTTAACTGATCCTGTCCACCCCATGTCAAGTCAGACTTTTCAGTTTTATGGTCCCCACTGCTAATAAGATCTTTACAGATAGCTTTGTTTAGATGTACCATAGGTTACTTCTTCACTTCTCTATAAGAAAAGAGGAAAAGAAAAAGAACCTTTATTTATTAGATTTTGTTGTTCTTAGGGTCCTGAAAGGTCTATTGGATACAGAAGAGAGCCTTTTTATGGCAAGCCTTAAGTTTGTAAATGGATAATACTTTCAATTAAGTAGCTGAGAATAGTCAGGGGAAAAGAATGCTTAAGTTTATGAAACAGTCAAATTGGCATTTAAGTGACCCTTTGCATGCCATTGCTTATCTGCATTGCTTAAAGATCATTTGGTTAGCAAGATTATATATTAAAACAAATAGTGTCAACAGACAATGAGTGTTTTACCTTTAATAAATACTTACTGTCAGATTATCAATGGTGCAGAAACTGAACAATTTTCTAAAAAACCTGTATTTAGTGCATTAAGTGAAGGTAATGTAGGCCACACACATAGAATTGTTTTTTTATGTCCCCTTTTCCAAAGAATGATAAATAGTCTGTTTTAGGAGAGTGTGTGCTGTAAAAACATTCACCTTTACCTGCAGCATGCCCCAAATATTTCAGTTTACATTGATAAAGCATTCATTTGGTTCATTCAATGAAATGATAACTTCTACACAAGAGCAGCAATGGTAATGCAATTAAAATGGCATTCAAATTGGGTTTGGTTGTATTTATTTAAAGTAAATGACAAAACTTAGAGAAAAAGTCCCTAGAAATTTTAAAATTATTTTGCCAGCTATTGTTTACAGAAATCATTCTTAGTGTTGTAAGTTCAAAGTTAAAAATTGTTTGACATCTTTTTTCAACTGTGTGGTAATTGCATTGCAGAGAAAGTGAACTGTATTAGAGTATCCTAAACTACTATAAACACTTATGAAGATTTTATACTTGCTATTGAGTTTAAAAAGTAGTGTGAAATATTTCTTTCCAATTTTAAATTAATATGATCTACTTACTAAAGCATTGACCTCTGATCTCACACTCCAGAACAGTTACTTATTTCTATTCACGCTGCTAAACTGTTCAATTATTAAAAAAAATATTCCTTTGCATCATATGGGGTAGCTGTAAGCATGCCTTAAATCCTAATCAATCTTACGTATTATGTGATTGACTTGCTCTTCAAACTGGGTATTTCATTTTTATGTTTAACTTTCACATTTTATTTCATAACCCTGATGCTATTTTCATTCAGGCAAAAAAAACATTGATTTCAGTAGAGACTTTGGATTGTAAAATCTGTAAAACTGTCTTGTTGGAGCATAAAGTAACTCAGCAGTTTTCTATATATTAAAGTTGAATGACTTGAAAAAAATATTTTTAGCAGTTTTAATTAAAAGGAAGGGATTTATTGACAGTTGTTCCTATGGGGTTGTCGTGTCTATATATACCTATATATATATTTGAAAGTAAGTCAAATATTACACTAATTTTCATGCAGAGTTTTTTCTTTACATGTGAGACTTCTACTTTTTTTGCTGTCTTTTTTTTAAATGTTAGGAAATATAAAGTATTTTTATAACGTGAACATGTATTGCATGATAAATCAATCTTGTGTTTTCCTTTACTTAATTTTTCAATTGTTGCTGATTTCCCCTTTATATTATCTGTTTATAGCATAAGGCATAGGTCTTTACAACAAAAAATCAAGTTGTTGAAAGTGACATTGTCTCAGGAGAACCACGAAAAAATAGTAAAACCTGAAAACTGTTCAATGTAATTTCAAAATGGAATTTCGACCTTTTTAATTTGGAATTTGCTCCCTAAATATGAAGGTACTTATGAACTTGAATTAAGGTAGTATATATTTGGGGAGCCATTTCTGATTTGTTTTTAGACCTCGGGCATTTTTCATATACTGCTCTTCACATTGTAACCGTCTGCACATTAGACATTTATTAACTTTGTAGAGTCCATACAGTAGCCAGAGACTGTTTTTAGAATTTGATCCATGGCCTGTGGAAGTCAATAAAGTTTCATCACCTTTAGTAAAACTTAGATTGAAGAGTTAAATGGTAGAATTTTTTAGTTATTAACTTTTCAAAGATAATGAAAGATCCCATATTTCCTCTAAAATCGGCATCTGAATTGAAAAGCTAGAAAGAAGTTCAAGTGATAGCACATCATAAAAATAATTCAAAGTTTTAAGGGTATTTATGAGGTAGTCTGTTCTGAGAGAGAATTTAAAGATGAATGTATATTTAATGTTTTCACAGAACATTAATTTACATAGCCAATTTAAGCTGTAAATCTGTTACTTGGTTTAAATTTTCAGTGCAACAAAGGAAAAACCTTCTTAAGTTGAGACAGGAAAATTTTGATGACTGCACTTATTTTTTGCATTAGATTTATTACCAATGATTTAGCTTTTACCTGTTTTTCTTTTCTTAATAATATGATCTCTACTTCTAATAGAAATTACTGGTCACTTTATACCAAGTTTTTGTGTTTGTAGTTTATATACTATGGTCTGATGAATGTCATGATGTAGTATTTGGTCAACTAAGATACTTAAGAATCTAGAGGACAGATATTAAGATTCTTGGTTTATTTCCTTTCATTTTTAGAGGTCAGCATTATTCATGTACTGCTTTTCTTACTTTCATATTGCCTCTTTATTTGCAACAGTTTTACAATGTTTTAGACAGAGGAGATCATATGTTATTTACAGCAGAGGACACGGACAATAAAGATGAAGAACCTTTATAGAAGGAGAAAACTGAAAGAAAAAAGTATGAATTTACTTATTTTCAGAGTTACTATTATTTTATTATTTTAATGTACATTTTCAATGTACAGGATTACATGTTGAAAAATAACTTTCATGGTGTTCCAGGATTTTGTAATTTTAAAGTGGTAAAAAAAAATTTGAAAAATTTCCCTTATTTGGTAGATGGGTTTTAAAACAAGTAGAAGGAGGGTACTAAAAGACTTGTATCTTGCTTAGAATGTAAAATGTACTGTTTGTTTTCAAAAATAAATTGCATTTTGTAGACGTATAAGTTATATGCCACAATTTAGGTTATAAATATATTCTACTCTCATGAGAGGTCCCATTGAAATGAGAAGAAATACTAAACAAATACAGTAGGCTTTCTGTGAATGTAAAATTCTGCAATAGTGAAAGGTTTAAAGTGCACACACACCAGTCCTTTATCACAGACAGTCTTACCTCAGTCCTGACTCTACAAACACTTAGGAACAAGCATAACTTTAACTAATTGAGTGAAGTTCTGTTGAGCTCGCACATGCACAAAATGAAGCACGTGCGTAACTGGGACCTAGAGAAACCTGTAGTCAAAAATATTAATTGCATATCTAATAGGTAGTCATGTGATAATTGCAGGGTGTTTAATGAATGAGAAGCTGAAGTAGAACAAAGTGCATAATAATTAATTTTTCTAAGGCTAATGTAGCATGTAAGAAGGGATCTGTCAAAAAATTAGTTCTACGGAAAGTGATGATGAAGCGTAAATGAATTTTGGAATAAGCCTACCCTGTTTTATCAGGTTATTATATTACCAATTTTTATGTTTGATGGTAGTGCATTCCTAAATATTTGGTTTTAATTTTTTAATGTGTTTTGCTTTCAATAATTTACATATGAATGAATATGAAGCATATTCTTTTTTCATTGCTTAATACTTTTTCTCTTTTTTGTGTCTTTTTTGTTTGTATAGTAATATCGAATAATTCAGAATTGGAGTCTTAATACTCTCAAGTTTTTCCTGATGGTTTTTGAGACTGGCAGTTTGCTAATTCTAGTTTCTGTGTATCACCAGCTCCAGAAATAGCAAATTATTGCTTATAAAGTCTGTAGTAACTAAAGAATGGTAGAGTGGTAAATAAGGATAAGGCTTGGTCAGTTTTACAGGGCAATTTGTGTAGCTTGTTAACTTGGGTTCTCTTGAAAAATGCGTTTTAGTGCAGCCAAATGCAAGGTCACAAGGACAAGAATAAGGAATTAGGGTCATACTTTGTAGGAGGGGAGATTGTATCCTGAAAAGCAGTTATTCTGAAAGGAGCTTTACAGTCTTGAAAGATAAGCAACAGAAGATGTCTCTGTAATACTCTCTGAACTTTAAACTAAACCTGCTTACCTTAAAATAAAGGAGGTGAGATGTTGCCAATAATATAGAAAAGAAGTTTTGGGATTAGAAATATTATACAGAGCTTTTCTGCTCCAGGTAAGTGCTCTAATAACTGAGATAGTCATGTCAGCACTTGTTCTCTCTCTTGGCTGCATGACTTTTGCATTCTTTTCTGCTCAACAACACAACTTCTTGTACCCAGAATGGTCAAATAATCTAATGGTAAGTGAGTTTTGAATCCACTGATAAGCAATTAATTCTTTTATCCTGACTCTGTGCTTCAATAATATATTTTCATAAAGAGGTGGAAATCACATCTCTGCCCTTTTTCCTCTTACAAAAGAAAGAAAAATCACCTTGCCCTTTCTTGAAAGAATGGGTGCATCCACCATTAGAAGAGGGCTCTATGTTCTGAATTTGAAATAGAGGGAAATACCTGCCTGCAGCCCCTGGAAAATGTAAGTTCTAGAGAGGGGCAGCAGATTTCTTTTTGTCTAAATCTGTGATGCTTCTCCCATATGAATGTTTTTAGGAATGTTATGCACTTAATGCACTTAACAGAATGTTCAAATAATGTTCCAGGGGAGCAAGAAATAGTATCAATTGCTGTGCGCGTTCTCTCTTTTTCTTGACTGCCAGTTCTGTATTAAAAGAGCCTTATGTAGCTTTTACATGAGACAGAGAGAGAAACAGAGTTGGGGTGAATATGTTGTCTGTATGGTATACTTTCTGATGCAGGAGGATTTGCTGAATTAAAACATAACAGATCCAGTAGTTGAGGTGTCAGTGTAGGCAAATTGAGAGTAGCTATAATATTTCAATGTGCAGCAATGAACATAGCAGATTCTGAAATGATCCATTAATTACAGCCTTCATATCAAGATTATATTTCTTTCTGAGGTATAACCTGAGCTTCTCTCAGCCAGTTTTGAGCTTGTTGCATGAATACTGATGACATTTTTTTATCTGTATTATTTAGAAGGTCAGGTGTGCTAATAACGATGCTTCTCTCTACTTTTAAAATATGAATCCATAAATTGCTTTATGGAATTTTTTAGTAATTGACTTCTTCTGATGTTGTCAAGATTATCCTAAGCATCAAGGATGGCATTATTTCAGGGTACAGGATTAGGCCTTGATGTTTCCTTTTGGTTTTTGTGAGCTTCTGCTTTTGTCAGCAATTTGGGTAGCATATGAATATAATTCATGGCCTTTGTTAGAGTGTTTGCTTTTGATTCAGCAGCATTTTCTGTCTGTTGGACGGATAGATACAGAGAATATGAGGACTCAATGAGAATAAGGGTGCTTATCAGCATTGTAAACAGCATACCAGTAACCCAGTCACTATTTTGCAGAACATGGTGGGAGAGGAATTAAGGAAATTCTTGCAAGAATAAATCAATGGCTCTTGTGAGTGTTTCTCATGTGTGAGAGACAGTATAAGGGTAGGTCAAAAGATTTTCAGAAAGGAACCCCCCAAACTTGGAGTTAGAAGTCACAAACATAGAAGTTATCATTTTGCTGTTCTAAAGATGACAAACAAACTTGTGAAGGTTTTGAAAGCAGAGGAGCATCTTTTATTTGAATAGGATTTTTTTTCTATTACTTCAAGGAATGGGATAATGTTCCAAGGAAGCAACCAAGATCTTTGTGGTAACATTTTGAAGGACTGTGAACATAGCAAGGTGATGTTTGCCTTGGCTAAAGAAACTGATGCTGCAGCAAGCAAGATATGAAATTAGATACCAGACTATTAGCTTTGTAGAGAGATTACAAAAAGAGTTTAATTTTAGAATGTTGTCAATGATAACTGTTCTGAGTCTGTGCTAGCCATAGTGAAAGAATAAAGAAAGTAGTGGAGAGGTCATAAAGGTTGAAAAGGCAAAGGCTCATTAGATTCTTGTCTGTCAGTCTTGCTGAGCTAAAACTGGCAACTTCACATCCCTAAGCAAAAGATCATCTGACATTTTTGTTGGTACAGAACAGTGATTAATCATACCATGATTGATTACCATGGAGAGGGAACCTGTACATGGTCTTTGACTAGATATTACTGAACATTGAACAGAGGAAGCAGAGAAGAGAGTGAAGGACAGAACCTCTTAAAATAAGCAGGAAGTTGAAGGAGTTAGATGAGAGTAGAACTAGAAGAATTGTAGAATCTGTGGGAGGATGGGATTTGAAGATGAGAATGGTTTGATTTTTCAAGTAGTCAACAGGTAGAGGTAATGGAGGTGAGTCAAAAATTTATAAATTAGTAGAAATTCTGGGGAAGGGAGTTTTACTTTGAGAGCTACATTCCCCAGAATGGAAGAGAACCAAAGTTTAAAAAGAAGCCCATACTAAAATTCTTTGCTGAAGTCGTTTAATCTTTGAAACCTAGAGAACTAAATTCTTTGGAGCACTGCCCTCTAGTGGCACCTGCTGCAATCACCTGTTCTCTTTTTAAATACTGGTGCTCCTGTGTGAGCCCTGAAGGGCAAAGGGATCATTGACCTGACACTAATTTGGGTCCGTTAAAGCTGTTCACATTTCATAACCGACCAATTCCCTGAAATGAGCTGATTTCACAAATGCAAATGATCTGTGTGGGGGTATGCATGGTTTCTGTGTAGTAGACAGTAAAATTCAAATGATTTTGTTCATAGTTTAAACAGCAACAGAAATATTTCTTTTCTCTGATTCTGTGATCTTCTGTGAAAGAATCTTGTTTGACTGTAGCAAAGTCCAAAGACACCTACAGTTGTAGGATTTTATGGTAAGTCAGATCAAGAAAGCAATAATTTTCTTGCAGTGAAGTCTTGTCTTCCCTATGAAAAATATCCACAGGCTTAAATATACATATAACTTTTCATTCACACCTGCAAAAAAAATGCCTTGAAGAGCAGAATGTATCAATTTATCAAGACTTAAACTTCCCAAGGTCAGCTACAACTCTTTCCTGATATCGACTGTATTAGGTTTAATTCATCAGATAGCAAAGGTGCCTTGTTTTTGTGCTCCTGTTTAATCTTGGCATGCTCTGCAGGCATCAGTTACCTGAGAGTTAAAAAGCTATTTTTTAAACCATGAAAACCAGTATTAAGCTAAATATATTTTTAATAAGGCTATATATGGATTGTCAAACCTGTTCCTTGCAGATATCCTACAAACATTTTAATGGGATTTGTAGCTTGATGTTATGTTTGTTAAGATTAATTCATACAGGAATGCCTGCATTTCCTTGAGACATTCTGATTTTACACTTTTTTACCAGCACATGGAAACAATATTATTAGATCACTATTATTATTACTTGGAACTTTCCTCCATGTTGCTTCCGTCTTCCGGAAATGAAAGGTCTGATTGTTGTTTTACATTAACTCCCAGTTGATTATTTAGTATAAACTTACTGAATTGAAAACTATTTGTGACAAAAGTGCCCTAAAAGAAAGCCAGCTCTTTTTGCATTGTTGGCTCAAAAATCACTTTTAACCACCAAATGATGAGGAATATATTGGTTGTTTTATACCTTTTTGTATCTTGTATAGCTGTACTTTTGTGCAGACACACACTTTGAAGAGTCAGAACAACCTGTGGTGGGCTGACTCTGGCAGAATTCCAGGTGCCCACTAAAGCTGCTTGATCACTTTTTCAGCCTGGCAGGGGAGAGAAAATACAATGAAAGGGTCATGGGTTGAGATAAAAACAGAATGAGATGACTCACCATTTACCATCATGGGCAAAACAGAACTGAGTTGAAGATAAAGAAATTTAACTTATTACCAATCAAATCATAATAGGAAAATAAGAAATAAACCCAAATCTTAGAAGCACCTTCTCCCCACCCCTCCCTCCTTTTGGGTTTAATTTTACTCTGTAATTGTCTGTTTCTTCTACCCCAGCGACACATAGGGATGTGTAGCAGGGATTGAGGCCAGTTCATTACATGTTGTTGCTGTTGCTCCCTCCTCAGGGGGAAAACTCCTCACATTCCTCCCCTGCTCTAGCATGGGGTGCCTTCCATGGGAGACAGTCCTCCATGAACTTCTCCAAAGGGAGTCCATCCCACAGGTTACTTTGTGTACTGCTCCAGCATTGGTCCCCCATTGGGTCACAAGTCCTCCCAGCAAACCTGCTCCAGCATGGGCTCTTCTCTCCACAGCACCACAGTTCCTGCCAGGAGCCTGGTACGGTGTGGGCTTTCCACAGGATCACAGCCTCCTTTGCGCATCCACCTGCTCCAGTGTGGGGCTCCTACTCCAGGGAGGTCTCTGCTACTCCGTGGTCCTCCATGGGCTGCAGGGGCACCTCCTGTCTCACCGTGGTCTGCACCAGGGGCTGCAGGGGAATCTCAGCTCCAGCACCTGGGACACCTCCTGCCCCCCCTTCTTCACTGACCTTGAAGCGTGTACAGTTTCTGCAGCTGTTTTCTCACATAGTCTCACTTCTCTCTTCTCTGTCTTCAGTTGCTTCTGCTGAGTTTTTTTCCTCTACCTTCTTAAATGTGTTATCCCAGAGATTATCCTACCATTGCTAATGGGGTCGGCCTCGGCCAGTGGTGGATCCATCTTGGAGCAGGCTGGCATTGGCTCTGTCAGACGTGGAGAAAGCTTCTGGCAGCTGCTCATAGAAGTCACAGTGTAGCTGCTCTACTACCAAAACCTTGCCACTAATGCCCAATAACACACCAAATGCTTAGATACAAAGAAAAACTAGGAAGGCCAAATGTTTGTCAGAAGTTAGGATTTCAGTTCTTGTTTCTCTTTTCAAAACTTCTACTTGAAGACAGGAACATTCCAGAAAGAGTTAGCAAACTAGTCCTAGACCGGCAATTTTTTTTTCTATGTAAGAACTACAACTTATGGGTTAGTACTACATTTTAAGAATTCCTTTTCAATGCCCAAATATACTTCAGAAGGCATTTTGTTTGTTAAATTAAACGGCTCATTCTCAGTTGAGACATGCTCTCCCCTCTGCCACTTACTCAATACTCTGTCCGTTTAAATAAGTCTTTAAATGGAAATATATTGCAATTAGCAGAAACGAGAATATATAAATAAGATATACCTCTGGCAGTGAAATAGTAACTAATGAAAGTACAACTCTTTAGTTCCATGAATGCACAAAAAACTTCATTATTAATTTAGTGTTTGCAGAAAAACTACCCCAAACCTGACTAACACCAGTAGATGTCAGTGTTGGCATATTCCAATGTGTTGGGAAAAGTCAAGTGTTCCATTTAACATGCATTTTAATTTGCATACATGTGAGGATATCTGAATATATGAAACTGATTGTTTTTTTCTTGTTCTGATAAATCATTCCTGTTTTAGTTTTTAATAAGTTTTTACTAAGCTTAGTCTAAGTCAAGGACCTTTCAGTTTCCCATGCTCTGCCAGAGTCTAACTAAAAATTATTCAATGCTTCATTTATTTTTAAATTCCTTTTAATGATTAGTAACAGGTGTTTCCCCCTGCAAATTTCAGGCAGTGGACATGAAATTGCGTTTTCATTTCTTTAACAAAGATGTGTTATGCCTAGTGCAAGTGAATGAACTGGAAATCACAAAAAATCTGAGAAGCAATACATTTGTTATTGCACATAATACTTGCTTAATAATTAATAACAATTAAATCCCAGAGGATAACAGTTATTCTTTCATTTTTGATTTCATCAGAAAATTCAGGGATGGGGGAACAAAGTACAAGAGTCTATTATTCCATTCAGATATTGACTATGTTTCCATATGATACATATACTTCTAAACATTATACAGAGTCCTCCTGTCTTTTCTTCTGGTCTCTGAATATCCCTCAATTTATTTTTTTCATAAATGTCACCACCAGTGGCATATATTTTTTATTTTAAAATGTAACCTTCCTACAATGACTGGGATTATTTAATTCAAATTTCTTGGGACATCTTTTAGGGAAGATTGATTTTAGCCCTTTATGAGCTTTTAATAACTTTGAATTAAATTTTTTAGATCCCTTTGTTTTGACACATATTCTGAGATATGCAGATCTTTTTTCCCATTAAATAATAAAATTTTTTTCAACGACGTAGTCCCCATGTCACTCTTTTTTTTTCCTTTTACAACTTTATATAAAATAAAATCCAGTCTATTAAAACGAAGGGAATGTGATATATAAATCTTATTTCAAATGAACATCTAAATAAATTAAGTTAACTTTTTTTAACAGACAAGTTTGATTAAAAGATCAGTCTCAGCTCTAGAGATGAATGCTTTCAAATAAGAAGCTACGTTAAATATATCAGCTCATTTCAAAACCAGCATGAAAGAACTGAAGGTTATGAAGAAATGGATAGCTGAGCCAGAGGTTGAGACAGAGATCAGGAAAAACTCCCCTACCAAGCATCTACTGAATCAAGCCTCTCCTGTGGTCATCCTCAGACAACACAGAGAAATGTGGCAGTACAAAAAACCACCTACTTTGACTGGACAAGAGGATGGTGAGAATGACATTGTTCTTGTGAAATGACCTCAAAAGGCTGGGATTAAATACACTGTTTTCTGAAGAAGAAAGAAAATGAAGAAATCAAAGGAAATAATAAAACCTAGAAAATTAGAAGCTGTGGTTAAAAAATTAAGTCAAGCCCAAAGATTCTTAAAATGTGTTTTTTAATTAATGTGTATTGCCTTTTTAAAGAATAGATTTAATTTCTGTGTTACCTAAGTACAGGTAATTTTATGTTTTTTAATATTAAATATTTCTCTGAAATTAAGCAGCAAAAGTTTAGTTCTCTAGGAATGATAAATTCTTTAATGCAGAGAAAAAAATACATACTGCTCAGTTATCTTTAGGACCTTTAGTATGTACTGCAATTTAAATGGAAATACCATTGCTTCATGAGGTGACAGAAAAAGTTTTATCTAAGTATAAATGCATTGTTAAAATGATCAAACTTTATTCCTCTGAAAGACAAGAGGAAAATAATGCTCTTGCTAGTTTTTTTTGATATTACTTAAATACTTATCTTCTACGTGTGACCTGCAAAAAACTTCCAAATACAATCTGTTTTTGTGTCCAGTTCCACATGTATGTATTGCACTTCCTCTGATGCTCAGGCCTGGTTCTTCAGGCCAGTTTTCCATTCAGCTTCTCATTTTTTCTGCTTTTAGACACCTTTCAGTAGATTTAGTCTTATGAAAATCAAAGATACTTAAATGGCAAAATATACTGGTATGGTGAGTTGTGGCTAAGAAAGGAGACCTTTTTCCAGGGTCTTGGTTTAGACAGGAGTCCTGTACGTTCCTTGCTGTCTAAAGATTTCATATAAGCTTTGGTAAACCACAGGGATTTCGTCGTTGTACTATTTTCCATGTCATTCCTGCATGGCCCTGCTGCATTTTCTATTTAATTTTTCTTTTATTTTTTTTCTAATGGGATCCTTGTGTATAAAATATTATAAATATTAGGTACATGGTATACTACATATATATGTATGTTGGGGTATATACACACACGCACACACACACACACACACACACACATATATATACATATATATATGTATAAAAATATTTTCTCTCTATTCCCTTCTGATATCCCTTTGTATTAGAAAAGCTAGTATTTTTTGTGTCAAAGATTGCTTCTATTAAAGACTTGTTTCTTTCACTTTGACATCTCAAAGCAGATATTGATATTTAACGTACCTGAAGGTTCTCATGTTGAATTTTTTCCACATTAACCTTTGGGAAATATCCTTGTAAATTCAAGAGATTTTTTTCCACCTCTGGGTGGTGCTGCTTCTGTTTATATTCTCATGCCTCTTCCTACTGTCACTGGGATTTATCTTTGATATATTCATCTGCCTAGAATTTATCATAATTTAGCCAAGTTGGAAATTGTCCACTCTGAAATATTGTCCTGTTTTAGCTTTAGCGTTGTCCTTGTAAACCAAAGTTAAAACCTTTGGAGGAAATAAGCAGGCAACTGTGAGTAAAAGCTGAATGTTTGGGGGACATGAATCATAAAACAAAAAATTCTGCTTTCTTGTAGCTTCCATAACGGTTTTTGATAAATGACTGATAAGTTAAAGTATTATCATTAACAGGAAAGCTAACAATAGATTTTTGAATGTTTGTTGATTGGCAGATTGCAATTTGATATTGTTAATATGTCTGAGAACCTTTAGTTAATTTTAATATATTTTTCATTATGTCTGTTTCTCGAGGTAGACTTCCTATTCATAATAAATTCAATACCAAGGTGTTTTCAGCAACCAAATATTATCGGAGGCCCAGCATCCCTTGTTTGTTAGTCTTTGAAAAGTTTGCAGAAGTGAGGGGATGGAATTCGAAAATAAACTTCTTCTGGCATGTGGGTCAGCAGAATATGGAACTACTGGTTTTGTGAAGCTTTTCCTCCTAATGGTACTACTTCTGAGGAGAAGGATACTGAAATACTAAAAGGAACTGAGATCATGGACTTTCAAGAAGCAAATATAAAAGTAGAACTAGTTGGTTCAATGCAGTATGTTCTTCCAAGTGCAATAGTTATCAGTGAAAATTTAGAAAAAGAACTGAGAAGGCTGGCTGAGCTAACAGAAAAGGAAAAGCATCCCTCAGCTTTTCACTACTGAAGGCACAGAGCAATGCAAAGAAAGTTAGACAGGTTAAGATCAGCTATGGATGATTTGGAAGAAGTTTAATGCCAAGTTTTATTTTTATCAAATAGTATTTTTTTTTAATGAAGTATCTGAGTTCTTCAACAGGTGAAGAACTGGAAGTAGGAGAGCTGATAACGAGCTGAATGCTGCTACCTTTTACCTTTATATGACAGCATGACAGAAGTTTCTTCCCACAAGAATGAAGTTACTTTTAATACACTGTCTTTATTTATCCTAGGGGTCCCCAAACACAATAATATTCCTCTGGAGACCCTTGCTCAGGATAAAATACTTCTAAATGAAATTTGAAATAGGATAAACAGAAAGGACAGAAAGATTTTTAAGTTTTAAATTTTTAAGTTTTTATTTTAAGCTTTGCTGCTGACGAAGTGGAAAAATATATTTTCGTTTTCTACAAAAGCATAGGAAGCGAGTAAATTGAAAAGTCTTGTATTTCCTGTTTATAATTACACTATTATTTGATGCTGCGATTTTATACAATACTATTGTTTTCCTTTATATGTTTTATTTTTTCAACACTTTTAAATTTCTGGTGCTACAAATCTGCCACTACTTCTGCTCAAGACCCTGCACAACTAGAAAGAAATAACCAAAACAGAATAAAAACATTGCTGAGAAAACAGAAATGAAAAGAACATTTTTAAAGTCTATAATTTGAATGTGGAAGCTGTAAAAGCTTTCAAAGGAGTTCTTTAAGCCATGGTTGAATTGTCTGTGTTTGTGAAACCTGGGTAGGGAAGCCTTGTGTTGTACTTCCATATGGTATTTTCATTAACATCCATATTACACACAGCAAGGGATAACCAGATTGGGACCCTAAAGCACTTTGCCCTGTAAATAACACCACACAGTTCAAGGTTAAACAACATCTCAGCTCTTAAACCAGTATTTGGTGTTTGGAGGAGCAGTCCTCAGCAGCTGCTTTGGAATTCATGACCCTTGTACTGGAGTGCTTGATAGTGCAAGATTGATTTTTTATGTCAATATTGCTCTTTTGCACTTTTAAATAATGCAAACAGCATTTCTTATGCTAAAATGCAGCACTCAGTTCACTGGAAAACTTGGAAATGTGCAGAGAAATGAAACAGTGGAGTACAAAGCAAGCTTGGCTTCACGTTTTGATTTCTGGATTCCTTTCACCTAACAGTTTCAAGCTACAATAAATTCTAAGGAAGTTCACAGTGTGTCCTGCAGTCAAATCCAACCTTCAGATTTTACTCTATTTTTCTGAGTATGCCTTTACGAAAATGTATATTGTCTTTGGGTGAAATTTTCACTCATGACACTATTTTTGTTAAGGCTTCCCTTAGGGAAATACTTTTATTTTTCATGAGACATAGTACCTATTTTATCCACCTGCAATATGCAATACTTTCCTATTACCTTCCAGATTTCATAAATTATCTGACCAGAGAATTGACTATACTCACAGAAACTCAGTTATTATCTTGTGTGCATTTTTTTCACTCCAAACATTATAAACAGAATGTCAAAGCTCTGAAAGGCTAAAACTTCCACACCCTGGCAAAGTGGGTCATTAACCAATGGGCCAATATCAACTGTCAAAATTACTTGCCATTGCTATTGCAAATTTAGTGAAAGCACTATTGACTTTTCTCTTTAAGAGACATGAACACAATTCCTATGCAGTTTATGGATCCTTGAGATAGGTTATAGACCAAAATTTGAGAATTACTGATGCAGTAGGACAGTCTCAGATTTGCATGTCTCTATAGTAATTTCCATAGGGTTGTTAAGTTTGTGTTACATGCATAATGAACATATGTGAAGTATCAATATTTGTCAAGAGAATTTTATTAGGGAATGTTAAGTACTTTCTATGGGAATTGTAACAGAGTAGTTTGAAAAGCTTTTTTAGCAGAGACAGGTTAATTTTTTCTTACTTTCAAATACAGGAATTCTGACTTCTAGAAACAAATATCTACTTTAAAGAAATGGTAAAGCATGGTAATATCTCAGCGGATTAATATTTTGTACTGAATATTCTGGTGGCTTGAAGTCTGATTCTGCACATGTTTAAACAATAGTAAAATTTTTCAGATTTTTAGGTTAAATAAAATTTTGTTGGTCAAGGCATTTTCTTAAAAATGTTAATAATACCTCCAATGCAAAAATTTTCTCATTTTTTGTGTTCTATTGTTAGCACATTTGAGAAGCTCCTTCTGCAATATAAGTAAGTTATTTACTTATTTTGTTTATAGACTGTAAGCTTATAACCACTGCTGTTTAATTCTTACTGGCATAAACATTTGATTTACCTCTTTTGAGACAGAACTTTTGCTGCTTTGGGTAACCTGAATTTTATAAATAAAAAGACCAGAAATAAAGCTGGTAAGCATCACTGAAGTGTAAATTAAGTTTTCAAAGTTTTTTCTCTAGTTGCCTTTGGCCCTAATTTCACAAATGTTTTTGTATGTATTTAACCTTAACATTAGGTTTTTTATCCATTATAAAGCAGACCTGGATCTTCAAAGTCTTGGGACAGAAGCTGGATTTCTAAGGCAAAAAGAAAGTACTTCAGTGTGTTTAAAAATAACCAAATAACTATATATATATGTATATAACTATATACATATATATATATAAAGGAGGACTGAAGCTGAAAACTGTCCTGTAATGGAGGCAGTGTGCTATTATGCTTCTGTCAACCCTGCTCTGCCATGCCCTTTAACCTGGAAGGGAGAAACTTAAAAGGGAAAGTGAGCACCTGGCTGACAGACCAGGTGCTGAAGGTCAGGGCAGTGATTCCCCTCTGTCAGGTTGAGATGCTGCAGCTCCAATATTGTGTCCAGTTTTGGAACAACCGCGATGAGAGAGACAAACTGGAAAGGGTCCATTGGAAAGCCAACAGATGGTCAGGAGTCTAAGTTGTATAAGGCAAGGCTGAGGGAGATGAGTTAGCGTGGAGAAGGCAGGGCTAAGAGGGAAATCTCAGCTACCCAGTGGGTGACAGCAAGGAAGGGAGTCAGTCTTTTAAGAGGTGCTTCACAAAGCAGAAGGCAATGGTCACAGGTTATAACCAAGGCAATTTAAAGTACAAGTGACCTTGGAGACATTCCCAGCCTGTGCACTCTCTTCACCCACCTGGTATTGTTATAATAACGTAGTAATTTTGTGTAGCTTTGGTAAATGTGAACTGTCTTTGGATATGTCTGGTAAGTATCTTGGAGAACAGATATATTTTCAAATAAAATATGTTTGAAAAAGTCAGTGTTATGAAAATAAATAACTTCTCTTACTTTTGCTGACTAATTCAATGCATTACAGAACGTCTACAAATTAGCAGCTACTAATGGGTTTGCATCACTACTTTTTAATTTCATTTCAAAGATAATGGAAATGCAAATAGAAAAAAAGTGAAAAGGAATAAAAAAGAAAATCTGAGAATAAAGGAATATATTGTTTTTATGCTTGTTTAAGACGTTCAGTCATTAGGAATAATAAGAATGAGGAATAGCATCATGTACTGCTGCATTTTTTTCATTACAGGTTTCCAGTATAACGGCCCCCCCTCCAAAAAAAGATGCATTTATGAAACATAGAATGTGTTTCTTTTGCTGTTAAATTTTTACTGCAGCTATTCAGGATTTTTGTGCTGTGGTCAAGGAAAACCCCAGCAATGCTCAGGTGGAACAAAAGCATTTGAATTTTAAGTGGATTATTAAAATAATATTAATAGATAGAAGACTGAATATGCATTAAACAATAACAAAGCACTTGCATTTCCAAAGAGGTGTGTAATAGAGATAGAACAAGACTTCTAGGCCATGGTATTCATTGGAGAATCTTTGTATTACTTTAATGACTTTGGATTAGTCCCAAGACCTTCATTTAACTAAGCACAGAACCATGTGCTCAGATTCCACTGAAGAAAAGCAAATATAGAGTCAGTTGGACTTAAGCATGTGCATATTGCTTTGCTCTAAAGAGATGGCTTTATATAGATGCTCAAAACAAGGATGCCCTTAAGGATTACGTAGTTCTATGACTAATTTTCACTGGTTGCCTAGACACTTCTAGTTTTAGCATTATGCTGAAGTAATGTTTTCCATTAAAAATTTGAATTATGAATAAGAAACATCTTTATTTTTTAATGATAAGGATTATTTAGAGGTTTGACTTAGAAAGACTGAAAAAAGTTTATATAAACCATAAAAAAGTATATATTTCCCTACTAGAAAGTGTGGGTTTTTTTAAAAATATGGTTCTTAAAAAGATTTACATTCTTTCTATATTGTCTTCTGGATTAATGAAAAAGCACGATGCAGCTTAAGCCTGGGAACACACAGCAATGTTGAACTGTCTTTTGGACAAGGCCTATTTTCTGAGACAGTGCTAGTTTCTAAGTGTTTGAGCTCAGATGTCAAGTCAAATTGAACTTGGGCAAAGCGTATTTGTGCCTAGAGGTTAGTTGGTCAAGAATGATGCTGATAGATAAAGAAAAATAGGTGACTACAGTAACTGAAAGTCAAGCTTAAGTTGTGAAGACATTAGTTCCTTTATAAATAAGGTATTATAAAAGTTATTTGTTATCACTCTCCAGAAAAAATCACTTGAAGTACAAGCATGGCTGCAGGAAAGGTTGCACTGGAACAGATTGCACACAGAGGTTGTGGAGTCTCCGTCCTTTGAACTCTGCTCGTTCTCTACAGTGCTGGGTTTTAACAGGGCAGATTTCAGCAATGGTTTGAAAGAATATGAATTAGCTGAGAAAGACTTTTCAACAGTTAAGGTTTATTTACCTTTTATGATTGTGTTTGGTAACAAGTATGATAAAAATTTACTTGGCTTTATCAGAAAGTATGTGTATGTTTTCTACCTAAATAGATCAGATATTATGATGTAATTAAAAAGATGATATTAAAGTAAGCATGCTGATTAATATATGTTTTTTCAAATCTCAAAATTGAAAGAATATGTCATTTAGAAGGTAAAATGTTTCATATAATGTGTGTCATTAGCAGCTGAACAAATCCCCATTCTAAATGAAATTGTGACAAGAAGTTATGGGAAAGTATGATACTTAACAAGTGTGAAAATTTTTGTGAGTTCTTTATGTATGTGTTGGGATATATAGGTGCCTAGTAGAAGATATTCAGGTAGCTCATTTTGAACATAAATATGAAATTTAATGAACATGGTCTTTGTGGAACAAGTTTTGAAACTCTATTAGCCTTTCATAAGTTTTTTTGTTGGGAATAGACATGATTCATAGAGCAGAGGAACTGAATCAAACTTCCATCTTTATTTTTGTTAAAAATCAACCCTTTTGTTCAGGTACATAACAACTGTTATATTCTTGCATTGCTGCTTTTGCCATTGCAACAAACATGAGACTCAGCAACTTTGGTTACAGAGGCAAATTTCTTCCAGTAACTAAAGCTACAGCTGTTTCTACTATTTTTATTGAAACAAAGTTTCATAATGTCACTTTGACTTGACATCACTTGATTGCACAGGTTATGATCTTTCCTGAAAGGATAACTCGTTTTAGATCTTTTTCTTCGCGGTGGCTGGCATGAGGTTGTTTTGGATTTGGATAATAGAGATATTTTTGTTATGGCTGAGCAGGGCTTACACAGAGCCAAGGCCTTTTCTTCTTTTCGTGCTGCCATTCTGGTGAGGAAGCTGGGGGTGCTTGTGAGGTCGGGAAGAGACACAACCTGGACAGATCCCAGCTGACCAAAGGGATATTCCAGACCATATGACATCATGCTCACTATATAAAATGGGGAGAAAAGAAAGGAATACAAGGGGATGATTGGATTGATGGGGTTTTTCTTCCCAGGTAACTGTTATATATGGTGGGGCCCTCCTGTCCTGGAGATGGCTGAACACCTGCCTGCCATGGGAAGCAGTGAATCAATTCCTTGTTTTGTTTTGCTTGCATGCATAGCTTCTGTTTTCACTATTAAACTATGTTTGGCTCAACCCATGAGTTTTCTAAATTTTACCCTTCCAATTCTCTCCCCAGTACTGCTGATGGGGGAGTGATTGAGGGGCTGTGTGGGGCATGACTTCTGGCTTGGATTAAACAACAACATTACCATAAATCTATTTGGAATGACAGTTTTTCTTGAAATTAAAATAAAATATCTTACCATGGATGGTCTGTTCTCCAGTAATTAGGAAAACAAATTTCTAGTAATAGCTTAAGAAGTATTGCTTTTGCCACATTGCTATAAAAAAAGATCTGTTACACTGCAACACACAATAAGGAGAAATCCTTTGTGACTATGATAGAATGCAAGTATCAGATGAGCTATGTCAGGTCTAATCAGACAATTGTAGCTATGTGTTTCTATGAAGAATGTCACTGTTTGTAGGGTTTTTTGCCTTTAATATTGACTGTCACATCATAAAGCTAAGTTTGTAAAGACCAAGGGGACTGAATATTTATTTACTGGTTTTTTGCCACATCTTGTTCTTTTTTCTTCTTTATTTACCCTACTTCTTTTTGTGGAATTACCCCAAGCGGATCAAGTGTAATGTGCAAAGTATAACTATATGTGTCTGGATTCCCATGCATGGCTATTGTGTTGATGAAATTGAGGAATGAGTTATGTAGTTTTCCGTATGCACACAAAGTTGAAGTTTGCTTGCAAATTGTGTTGGTGGTATTTTTGCTCCCTTTCTCCTGCTCCACATGCCTCTTTCAGTGCTCTTTTTTCTTATTGAAGAATTGTTTATTGATGAAGTTGCTAAATTATGCATGACTCTATGGCCTTTTCCTTTCTTTGACCTCCTTATGAATTACCTGCTGATGGGTTGTGAGATAGTGGTACCCTCATCATGTATAGTGCATCATCAAACTTAAATCAGAATGAAGAGTGGTCTAACCTTTCCCTTGAATCCTTTTCTTGTAATATTCACTGTAGATTTTCTTTAGTTTAATCTCTTTTGAATGCCATACAGGAACAGATACTTAAAAGATTTTTATCTTCACATTTAAAAACTGAAGCCAGATGCAATAAGTTACGACTCACTATCAATAAAGTGACAACTTAAATAAATGATCTATACTAATCTCTCATCTGCTTGCAATTTTTTAATGATGGATATGTAGATCTATTTTTTTTTTAAATCCTTAAAACCTGAATATTTCTGTGGTTGGCTCTGTGGAGTTAAATTTTTAGAGATTTCATCTACTTCATAATACCCAAGAAATGGCTGGTGTCCCATTGTCTTTCCAATCTCAGCATTTAGCATTGCTCTCATTCACAATTCAGGGATCATGTTAGATTTTTTAAAAGAAAATGGGAAGTGGATGGAGGATTTATTTACAAAATAGAGCATGAAAATTTCAAGTTGCATGATTAAAGCTAACTGCATTCTTTGAAAAAGATTATCACTTCCTTTTTTTTTCTTCAAGTTTTTCTTCTAAATTTCTTTTCTTACCTAAAAGAAATTTTATATTTTATAAACATTGGTATAAGTAGTCTGAAATATTTTGTCATTAGTGGCTCTAAAATATTCCACTAGTAAATTACAATTGTATTTTGCACTTGAACTTTTCTATTAGTAGGGACTACAGTAGGTTTGTGACATTCTGAATCTTGCCCAGCTCAAACTCTGACATTACTTCCATTGTTAGCAATAGATTCAGTAAAATTTCATACTGGAGACTATCAAAGTGATTTTACTTCTCCAAGGCAGTTTAAGGATAGGTTTTGTCCCTTGCTATATGGTGGTATTAATTCTTTATGGATTTAAAATATGATAATCTGAGGCCCATTTTTTATGCATTTATTTCCTTTCATTCCCTTTTTCTGCAAAATCCTTTTGATAGATTCTAGCTAAATATACCCAGTTACTGAGGAATCTTAATTGAGTGAAGGTTTTTCCTCCCTCTTTAAAATACTACATGCATAGCTGGAAATCAGTCACACTGGTTGACTAACAGAGGATACAGTAGAGGACATGTTATCCAAAAAAAAGGACCAAGGAAGATATTTTAATTTGAAATATTTCCCAATAAGGGAATAGGAAGTTATGAATAATCTTTCACAGAATAATAAGTCACATATGTACACCTATCAACTGACTGTTAAAGCATTTTTCTCTGTAATTTAGACTTTTTGGATGTGATGCACCACCAAAATGATGATGAAGCACATCTTTTAAGTCTATTGAAAAGCAAAGAAAAGTGGTACTTTTTGAAACGAAGTGGGAAATTGTTTTATGTTTAGGAAAATTGTTTGGGGTTTTGCAGTTGTTTTGCAGCAGCCTTTCACCTACAGGTATTGATCAGGCCTTACATTTTATAAAATTTTTATATAAATCTAATTTACTTACCTCTCAAGTAAGAAAACACTTGCGTAGTATTAGTATATCTCTAGCTTAATGATGTAGCCTAAGAAAGAATGTGACAGCCTGTGGCAGTGAGATGGATAGTCTGTGAGAGAAAAGGACTCAGCAGTATTTCAGAAGTTTTAAGTGACAAACGTAATTGATTTTCCCGTGTCTTCAAGATATCCTCATCCGTAAAATAAGTAGATAAAAACTTTTTTAAAAAAAACACCTCTTGAAAAATATTTATCTTCACTTTGGAGTTAGCATGAGTAACATAGCTGGCTGTAGCTTACAGAAGAAAATAATAAAGAAAATTGACATTGAAGTGACAAATTGAAAATTACAATGGCAGTAAATAGAACAAAAGTAAATGATGACACTGTGTTCTCAGCTGAATTCTAGTGTCAGCCATTCTTCTGAGTTTCAGATAGTTTGGGTGTATGGGTGAGGTTGTTTTTAATTGAGAAGAAGGGCCTTGGGACAGGATACCTGATAGGAAGTACAAGTCCTTTCAACTGGAGGCCACATATGGAGCAGACATGAAGTCAATTCCAAAATTAGATTTGAACCTGAAGCTGAAGACTGTACATGTGAGCTATCAGATTGACAAGATTGCTGTACAAGATTGCCATCGCGATGAAAGTGAAAAATGTGTGAAAGTGAACCACTGCACAACTATAGTAGAACACAAACCTAACAAAAATGATGGTACTCTTTAGAATAAAACCCCGGAGTTTTAAAAGATAATTTAGGAAACCTCATTGTGAGAATGTAATGAATGCAAGTGGTCTATCACTGCATCTGAGCCTGTAGTGTTTTCAGTTTACATTATGGCGGCTGCTATGGGATTTTCACTAGACAGTAGTTTTAGAGTAGACCATTAAGGTTATAGTCTTCCCTTTCTAGAAGCGCATATGAAAGTGAATTTTTTTGTGAGTGGCTAAGGAAATGAGTCAAAATTAATTTTCCATATTAAAAATACATTTTTCCCTAAGAAATACATCTCAGACATGTATTTTCTTTTGAAGACTGTGCCAAATAAGTGATTTGTCATTTTCAACAAATTCAGAATGAAACTCAGAATATACTCTTCTATAACTTCACCAAGGTCCTTATTTTACAGAACTATGGCAGCAAATTTGTAGTATTAACTACAGCTGTAGGAGGTAATGTCCTGCATAAACTTCATATCCTGCATAATCTTTGTAATCATTTTCCATCAGAACAGGTTTGAAATGTGTAATTCAGAGACTATTAGCTCTTCCTTAAAACTCCACTTTTTAAGTGTTGTGCTTTTCAAACATTTTGCCTAGCTCTAGTTTACATTCTGATGACTCTGAACAGCTTGGTGTCCTCACAGTTACCAGCTATTAATTTTGTGATTTAATAAGAAATTCATACATGAGTTTTAAATAACCAGTTGTCTAGGAAAATTGATAATCATTTAACTTCAGCCTTTCCAAATAGTACTTTAATTCTAGTTAGAGTTATTCAGAAGCTATGAAGTAAAGAAAGAAAACCTGCATAATCAAAGACTAGGTTTTTAGTAACCAAACTGTGTATCAAGCAGAATAAATATGTTAAGGTAGTCTCAATAGGGAGCTAATCAGTACAAGAATGATTAGCCTTGTTTTCTAGTAATAAAATTATTTAATATTCCATTCTTTTCTCCTAGTTGCTTTCATGAGCTTGCAGGAATAAAATACATTTTGTTTTCCAGCAATATTAACAACTTGCTGACTTGCCTAATCTCATTAAATATAACAGTGCTATACTTAACAGTAACAATAATACACTTAGAGTGTATTTATTTCTGTATCAAGGGACACTACAAATAGTCTGTCAGACTTTACAATGTGAATGTGAAACTTCTTCCACATATATTTAAAAAGAGTGGTAAATGAGACATATATATAAGAAGAGGTCAGGACACAGAGGACTGTTATTGTGGAGATATAAATCCAAGCACTGTGGGTGTGACTGTGCTGTATTTATGTGGGCTACTTTTTTTCAGCTGTTGCTCTCCATCTCAGGATGCAGTTCTTGCTCTCATGGCTTTGCAGAGGTTTGTGTAAAAGGGCAGGGTAAGTGCAAAGGGGACCCAACATCCCTGTGTCTGATCAGGAGAGGCCATCCTTTGCAGCAGGTGCAGAGGAGATCAGGTAACTATCTTCTGAAGGCCTTCAAGGACTGCAACTTTTGGTGTAGCTGCTGTGCTAAGATAGGGCTGGAGGTGGTTGCAAGTCACAGAGAGTCTGTGATCTGCAGCACTGCTGAGAATCCAGGTGACACTGTGTCACTTTCTTGATACTTGTGGTAGTGATGGCTTTTGACACCTTAGTAATACCTTGCCATCTTTGTTAGACAAATAGCAAGTGCTCTTTTTCCTGTATTTGCTGCTATTGTCTGGGATGTGGGAGTGTATATACAGTGGTGAGCCATACCCATGTAGTTGCATTCATAAAGGAGCTGCAGTTAGGCACTATTTTGACCCTTGAAATCCTGAACCATTTTTACTTCCCTTAGCAGCCCTTCTCTGTAACATTTCAGAGTGTTTTCTGGCAGAATATCTATCCATACCTGGCTCATGTGCAGAGGTGTTCCTCACTCATCAGCTTGGTAAACTAAAACACTTCTGGCATGGCATCCTCCATGTGGCAGCTCACAGATTCTCCCCCAGAGAGAAGGGAGGCACAGAGCCAACTCACAGATTCTCCCCCAGAGAGAAGGGAGGAACAGAGCCAACTCAAGATTTGCTCCAGTTGCTGATGACCATATGACTCGTATTTTGAGAAAGACAAATGAATTAAAATGAAAGAACTGCACTAGCTTGTTGTCTTGACATGTGATGCATGCCTCTGCTGAGGCTGTGCAGGCTGCAAGCAGAAATGCTGGGTTATGACAGCTGCTGCAGATGTCAATGTGTGCACTGACTGTCTGAAACAAGATGGAAACACTGAATGGTGGAGCTGCACAGACCAGCACAATGACAATCAAATGTGAAGAACACGTCTGATTTATGTGCTAAAATATACAGTGAGAGAAATGAGACCTGTACAGATGTAGGTAGATATCTCTTCCTGAATTTTGGCTATAATAGATACACCTCTTCCTCTTTCCTTTGCTTTTTTGCTCTACTTCAGTGTCTTTGGTATTTGTTATATTATAGAAAAGTGCAAAATAACATATTCATTCAAAAATATTGAGAAGGTCTGAAATACTGCAGAAATGAAAGCTGGACCTAGACTAAGAGAGCTGTTTTAGAAACTCTGGCAGTATTTTCTGTCAGTTGCCAGGATTTGACATGACACATAAAGAAGCCAGCTCAGTCCAGCCAGGGGTCTCATGGCAACTGCATCTCCCTAGCTCTGGTTATTAGTTCCTCCTCTAAGTTTTGGAAAATAACAACAGATGGATTACTTGTTTAGAACAAACAAGGCACTCAGAAGTAGAGCAGAGCCAACTGTGCTGATATCCCAATCTTTCCCTAATGATCCATTAGTCCAGCTACTGATGTGACTCTGTGTTGTCAAGTAGGAATGACAAAACACAGTCCAATACGAATGGTGAAGTTTTCCCACCTTATGTTGTGGGAAACATTTGCCAGGATTTCACCCAACAATTTTTCTTCAAACAAAATATAACTAAGAAAATGAAACTGTGAAATTTCTACGTATTCTCTTAGAAAGAAGGAAACAAGGATAATTCAAAATGTGATAGCAAAATTAGATTTGAATTATTTTCTCAAAGGTGTCAGAAATTATTAGATGGCTAATTTCCTTTTTCAAAAGCAGTATGCACATTTAGGTACTTTAAATATTCCTTACACTATCTGTGTATTTGATTCTCTCTGTAAATCTGAAAATCTGGAATGTAGCTAGTTTAGCTTCCTTTTAAAGACAGTATGATTAGGGTCAATTAGAAACTTTGGGGCAGTAGGGTTTTCATTAAAAAGGTTATTTTTTTAAACTCAGACACTTAGTGTAAGTATGCCCATTTCAGTGAATTCTTGTTTAGAAAACAGACTAGCAAAATACAACACTTTATTCGCTTTACATTTTTACATTTACAGAACAGGATATTTTGACTTTGGTTTAAAACAGCTCTTTTCTGTTTTGAGAAGTTGTGTTTACTCAAAACCCTGAAAGGAGTTTAAGTGAGGTAATACTATGTTAATTAGTTTAAAATAAAATCCTAGTCCATTAGAAAAATATTTCATTTGGAATATTGATTCACAAGGGTTTTTAATTTTTCTGTTTATTCTCTGAACTGCAACAGGCTTTCAGATTCATTTTATTCTCAGCAAAACCAAGAAATCCATTTTTTAAATCAATATGAGACTGTTTCCTTTTGAAAAATTTACTCAAACTTGTGATTTTTCTTGGGACACATTGCCAGAAAGTGATGAACGCTTTAGCTTTCCTGGCTCAGTATTCAAAATGTAGGGTCTTTTTTGTGTTCTTGGAGTTATATCTAGAAACCATTAATAATTTTTAAAAGTATGTAATTTTACAATTTCAGTTTTCCTGTGAGTACTTTGTTTTAGTGCAGCAGACTATAGGTGTGGTGAAAGATAGAAATTAAAGCAAAGTGTTGTTGAAGTTAAAAAAGTTCCTTCCTTTTTCCCTTCTCATCCTCACGCTTCAGTTCTCCCAGCATGTGATCCAGATGGTTCTCTTCAGATTCAAGCATGAGCTCAAATTCCAGGCAAATTAACTATAATGAGTAGGGAAAAAATTCATAATTGAGTTTATATGGAGGAAAAAAAAGATACAATGTCAACAACAAACAAAACAGTAAGAATATTACATCATAGGGGGAAATACGTATAAGGATATGAAAACATACTAATTGAGCTGCTATAAACACATTGAAGTGTTACACTGATGGAAATATTTTTATTTATGGAAATAAATAAAAGTCCTTCAGAGTGTAGCATGGTTATTTTCTCCAACAACTGAATCTGTTATGCATTTTTTCAGCTGCAGTTGGTATAAACATTTTATAAAGTTCATTGGCAATGAGCAAATTTAAGCTTTTTTGTAGGTTTCATTTCTTGAATGCAAGATAT
Organism: Orthonyx spaldingii; assembly: GCA_013397795.1. Lineage (NCBI taxonomy): Eukaryota > Metazoa > Chordata > Aves > Passeriformes > Orthonychidae > Orthonyx > Orthonyx spaldingii. Next base: position 2,441,870 of record VZTJ01000383.1, read on the forward strand.
TTTCATTGAAATTAGCAAAAGTCTAAGCTCAATACATTCATAAATGATGAATGCAAAACCCACAAATGTAAGTTGCACTGAAGATTGGTGTTTGCATCCCATCTTTTTGTGCCGTAATTTAGTATGACTTCTAATGGGAAGATAATGCATTCAGCTTTGGAAATGACTGAGTGAAGGATTACTGCTTTATTCTTCCACTTCCTGTGGTTGGTGAAAAATCAGGTGTTTCAGCTGTAGTGAAAAGCAGGAAAATGGCAAAAAAACCCCCAAAAACGGAAGTAGGATGTCAGAGGTGTAAAAATGGTCACACTGCAGTGAGTAGTTTGATAAAGTGATGCATGAAATAGGCAGAAAAAGGGCATGAATATAAAAGTTCTCCTGAAACCAGCTGTGGATTTATTCAGGAGAGTTACCAACACAAACACAAAAGGTAAGCTCAGGCCCACCCTCGAGCTGAGCAAAAAGCTCCTCCTATGACAGTGATGTCCCAACAGCTTGGTTCAGATCCAGTGCAAATCAGTTGCACTAGGTGTAGGCTGACCCCTACAGCCACACCTTTTCATCCACTCATCAGTGCTCTGAAAAAGAAGTGTAAAAGCAGATGAAGCAATGAACACAAGCTGAATCTTTGTGCTGTTTGTGACTGCATCTGCTTCAGTAAACTCTTGAACACAGAGTTGTAAGCGAGCAAGTTGTAAAATCACACTTCAGGGAGACTTTGGAAATCAAGTTAGAGATGGCAGGACTGATTTTAGACAACTGTCACCCCACACAGAGCCTCCTATGCTGTGCTTCTCAGCACTTTTGATGGTAAGAATGAGGTGTAGAAGACTGAATAACGGCCCTGGAATTGCCCTGGTTATGCCTCATGCAAAGGCATCTGTATTTGCAAAGCAGTGTGCTAAATTAAGCTCCACTCCCCTGAACTGCTTCACTTCCGAGGCAGTGTGCTGCTTAACAAATGATGCCAACCCTCCTTGCCCTGTGAGGTGCATTGGAAGAAATCACAGTTTTGCTCTTAAGAAGTAGATGGTGACAGCACTTCCCTCACTACTTCAGGTAAACACAGTCATTTCCTGAGTCATTCTGACCTGCACAGCTTAAGGGGGTCACATCATTACCCCTGTTCAAACAGAGCTGAGGAGATACATTAGCAAGGGCAGGAATGGTTTCATCCAGCTTGGCTAGGCCTGGATGAGGATGTCTGGCCATGCTAGGGAATCAGAAGTGATAAGAAGGATGAGAGCCTGAACAAATGAGTTGATGCAGTTAAGGAAGTTTGGCTGTTCTGACAGAAAGCGTTCCTTGCTTATTCAGCTCATTTGATCTTCATATTTATTGTTCTGGGGAGTTTAAAGCACTAGATTCAACAGAGATGATGCTAAGTAGTCTTTCAATAGAATAACAGTTTTTGTGAATGATGTCGTGTAAAATGAGAGGTCACATTTTAACCTTTCCTTTACGATAAAACAAGACATTAGCATTTTTATGTACAGGTCTATGTATATTATGCATTTGGTGTAATGATTGTCAAGGGCGAGTTTTTCACAGCCATATAGGAGGCAATTATCTTGATGAATGAGTAGCTCTTGCCCTTGATAGCTGTTAAGGTGTGTCAGGTTTCTTTTAGATGTTATGGACTTTGTGAGAGACAGAATCAATGATGTTTTGGTGATGAATGGGGATTTTTCTTTAGTAAACTGGGTGCAGTCACTGGACACTGGAGTTGATATCAGAATTATTTAACTTTTTCTCTGACATTCTGATGTTTGCTTTTCACTTAATTATACTATGACATTACTATTTCAGAGTGGTCCAACTGTTCATGACTACTGGTGTGAAGATTCATGCGAAAAGTGCCTTTGCAGCAATTTTTATAAATGTTTTAATTTCCCTAGTGTTAGTTTTTTCAAGTAAATATGAATAACTTTTAAAAGTCTCACAGCAGAAACAATACCAGATAATAACCTTATTTTAGATTATTTTTTACAAAATAACTCATCAAATCACATAGTAGTTGTGCTTCAGATATTTAACATAAATGCATAAATCAAATCAGCACCAACTATATTTTTCTGAAGTTGTTAAAATATTTTCAGACAATCATTTCAGTAAGTACTGTTTAATGTTCAATGCTAACATGCTGGAAAAAAACAAATATGCTTTCAGAGTTTCCATATCCAGTCTTAAGTCCTGCTTATTTGCACATACCCATTACCATTTATTCTGTGAATGGTTTTCACAAAAAATTGAGAAAGATACTTTTCCAACAATACCGAGTTACTTTTTCAAATACAAAAAACTAACTTCTTTTTTCTCTGCTAGCTCCTCTAACATAAGAAGGGGGGAGATTTTCAGTGTAATGGCAGACCTCTAGGCTGGAAGTTTCTTGAAAGTGTAAATGTGTGTGGACGATTAAAAAAGACCATACATGCAAAAACTCAGCACAGACCATAACTAATGAATTTACCAAAACATTTATTTATTTTTATTTTTCCTTTCACAGGATTTTCAGGTATTTTGGATTCCCTCTGCTCATGCCATGAGATGTAGCAAAAATACCTTCTGTTTCTCATTACTAGTTTTCATTAAGCTTGTTGAATTACCTGTCAGTTTCTTAAATATTAATGAGGATTTGGAGAAATTGGCTAGTACAATAATTAGATGGAAATTGAAGGCCTTATCAATTAATACCTCTGCTATAAACAGAATTTGGGGGTTTTAATTTAGAATAGTCTTATATGCAGTCTTTTATTGAGAGAGTTATTGCCTTTGCAGAGAACAAAAAGTGGATTAGGAAACTGCAGTTGTATACACAAGTCAATAATCATGGTGTTCATGTAGTGTATGAAATGAAATTTTGTCTTTGAAGGTTGAATTCAGTATTCTTCTAAATCTTCGAAGTTTTAAAATGTTACAAGTAGGCACAGTGCAAGAGGCTTTCTTTGAAATGTTGTTTCCTTACTTTAAAGTGTCATTAAGGTGATACAGCATATTTTGTAGCTAAGGCACTCTATAGCTGATCATTTGTTGAATGATATTACACTTTTGATACAAAGCTTGCATATGTCAAATGGAATGATTCATCAAAAAGTCAAGCTTTGAGAATTTTTTTTATGCCCCTCTTTTTCAGTCTAATAAAGTATGGATGTTAATCACATTCAAATGCTATGTTCAGATTGAAGTATTGCAGTGACCTAGAGGATCCCTCTACCTGGAAAAAAAAAAAGAGAAACAAGGGAGGTAATTCTTGGTTTTATACCATGCCTTGTTCTTAACTGAATCCAGATTTTGATTCAGCTTTGGGTCACAGATTCATTCTCTTTTCCTCTGTAAACAGACTTGTCAAGTCTTGTGCAATCTGTGCAAAGTACATGGGACCTTCTTCTCCTTTCCACTACTTCTCATGTGGTTTCCCTGCTGGTCCAGAGTGACTCTGTGCAGAGCTCCCAGTGCCAGGTACAACTGGCTGGCAGCTGGCTCCTTGCACCCTGTCTCTGGAGAGCTCCCCCAGAAGGCTCCTGCTGCTGCCAAAGAAGTCTAAATACCCTGTGGTAATCACAGGAACAATATCAGGATAGATATTTCAAACAGGCTGTGCAGGATATGTTACCACAAGCTACATAATTGCATATGAAAATGTGTGAACTAATTTTTCCTGAGAGTGTAAACTTTTGGGACATAGATTTCTCTTTTCTGCTTGCTTATAGAAAAGCATGTAAGGAGCCTATTTCAACTACTGCATGGCTTTAGAAGCTGCTATAACACCAACAAAATACTGTCTGCAATAAAAGACTTGATGAAAATGTCTGTTCATCATATATGTTGTAGGAATGTTTACTGTTTTCTTTCTATATGGAATTGCTCACTAGATGTCCTCACAGGATCAGAACTCATGGATTACTTTTTATAGTGAAGCTTGGAAATTATTATATTTGCCCAGTCCTGAATGATTATGAGCTGTAAAAGGAAAGTAATGATCTATATCTGTCTCTGAATCAACTGGAAAATTAAGACACACAGATGGAGATGGCCAACTTTATATCAATTTTTACACTTCAGTTTTAAAACTGTGACAGTTTTTGCTGGCTTTGGACAGAATCCATACAGGACACTGAGCAAATCTAAATAACGACTTAATATATCAGTAGAAGTTAATGTAATAATTTTCTGATAGGAGAGAATGAATAGTGGGGTAATTAACAGTGCATAAAAAAGAAGTTAATCAAGCACTTGAAAAGCCTTACCATTGCATGAACACACTTCAGATAATCATGTAGAATATAAGAATGATGATAGTCTCAAATTAATTGTTAATTTTCTTGGAAAAAGATTTATGATCCTCAGAGTTAAGTGCAACAGATTTACTCAATATTGATTAAATAACATTTGTGTCTTATGATTATTGATTATTTGCCATCAATATAACTAAAACTACTCCCACTATAAGACAGCCTGTCTTTTATTTGATTTTATGGCATTAGTTATATGCATCTTGTGGGGCCAAATGCTGTCTTTTCTAAGCTAGCTTGTTAAAATAGATTTTTTTAATTGTAATACCAAAACTGACCATGACATTGAATAATTTAAGCTTCTCTGCAACATGGACCATAAATGTTCAATAAGACAAATGTAAGCAGTTGTGGATAGTTACAACTACACTTGGGGAGCTGATGCTTTTGGAGAGCATGGAATGCACCTCAGGCAGATTTTTGTCTCCAGCATGCTGCAGACAGTTAAAGATTAATTTGATGCTTCGTACAGATTTGTGCTAAACAGGTCCTTTTTCTCTTCACAGGACCTAGGAAAGGGGTTGCTAGGGAGCTGCTAGTCTGTCTCAGCATTATGCAAATTAACATGTTTTTTCTGTTTTATGTGCATTTCTAAAACAGGGCCCTCAACGGTGCTCTGAATGACCACTTTTTATTTGGGATCATCTATCCATAATACAGTGAAGAGTAATGCAGTAGAATTGCCTTTACTCGTGTTCCTAATTATTAAACTGATGAAATGGTTTTTCTAATAACTTCCAGTTACTCCCTAGAAGTGTCATTAGCAAAACATAACACACAAAAACCTCTTAGGGGAACAGACGTTTGGTATAGTGGAGTAGCAAATTAATTCATCCTCTAATAGATGTAACTGGACCAAACAGTTTTGTCTGAGCAAAAAAAGACAGAAATTGATGAAAAAACCAAATAAGCAAATATTTTTAAAGTCAGTAAAAGAATCAAACTCAGAGTAGTGAAAAACTAGTACTTTACTGGGAGATAAGCTGTCTGATAAACTTAGGATGTGAACTACTTGGAGGCAATTGCTTTTTAGATATGCTCATTTTTCTTTTCCTGAAAGAGTTAATTCACAGATATACCTAACATAAAAATACCTGGCAAGTTAAAAGCAGTTATGTAAGTCTTGTAAAGAAATAGAAATGGCAAGTGGGAGTAGGTACCTCTTGGAAAATGTACTCACTGTAAAACATCAATGAAATAGCGGCATTTGGAAGGAAGCTATTCTAAAGTAAAACTAGAATTCATAATGTCTGATAATTTAATTGTGAATACGAATAAAAGATAAAAGCAGTGCCATATCTGAGGTGTAAATACTGATGCACCCTGTTTTAGTGCACCACAAGAAACACCACCTGTGTTGCCTGGCAATGAGAAGGTTTATGGGTACAGTTGAAGATTGTGGAACAGTAAGATGAAAAGATCAAAGGTCAAGTAGAGCTGGTTTATACAGAAAATTATTTTCTGAAAAGGCAATTGTACATAAGATGATTATGAAGGTCCCTAGGAAATATGGATTATATTAGAAAATATTTTATCTTAGGAAGCCTAATCTACACAGCATCTTAGCTACACAGCTATCCACAAATGGAGAAGATGAGCTTCTGCAAAGTCCAGTCAAATTAGCTTCGTGCACTTATTACTTGCCTGGGGAAGTTTATCTTCATGAACCAGAGGAGACATCTATCTTCCCTAGCATTTGTGACTATCCCTCTGTGTGATGACATCCAACCTGGTGCATATAAACATAAATTAATAGTCTAAATTAATGGAAAAGAACATAAACAGTAAAATAACAAAACCAACCAAACAAACAAAAATAAACCAACAGCAAAAAAACCCAAAAAACTCAACATAAACCCAGTGAAACCCAACAGCAGCCCTCAAAAGAAATTTGGGTAAGCTATTAATGATGAGTATTATATTTTTAATGATATTGGTAATGTCCTTTTGCAGAAGAGATGCTCCTAAGAGGTAGTGGTATGAATTCATACCTTCTGAACTGCTCTAAACTTTACAGCAAGTAAGTGCTTTGAGATTGAAATATTAGGAAGTAGCACTGGGATCTCTTACTGGTGCACATTTGTGCTGCTCTATTCGTATCAACATTCTGAGGAGTTTTAAAATACATTAAAATCCTGTTCAAAACCCAGTGCATTTACAAGAGGTACCTTTGTTGTCTTTTGTTCTGTGTTGTGCCCAAATGTTGTAGTCTGCAGGCGCAGCATCTCTCTTTTCTGCTACAGTGACAGCATGACCCAGTAGCTGCCTTCTCCAAACAGAAAGTAATCAAATAATGTATTTTCTGTAGATAGCAGTATTTGTGGCCAATTTCTTTAAGATCATAGAATCTTCTCCACAGGATTTTTTTAAATAGTATTTCAGTTTCTGAAGTATGCTTTCATTAGTGTCTTCCGAACAAGCTGGTAAGATGAGCCCTGCTTAACTGCTATTCTGCTTAGAAAACCAAAGGAGAGGCTGGACATGCAAGGAGAGCTTAGTTCCCCATGTGTGTTCATGACAGCTGACACTGCTACAAGTTCATTCATTCTCCAGTGTAATCTGGGAGTGTCTCCAGGGTTCCTCTAAATCATAGATGGCAGCACATCTATCACAATATCACTTTACAAATGAAAATTGCCGGAATGGAACATCTGTGTCATTTCCAATACCACCTGTGTGAGAAATCGTGGTAGATGAAGGCAGAAGGAGCCAAATACCCACTTCCCTGACTGAATATAAAGTGTTATTTCTAAATCTTTCTTCTAGCAATCTTCCTTGTTATCTAGTCAGCATTTGAAATCTGTCTGCTAGCTAATTGAATGACAATTTATAATGTCTGCATTTTCCTTATCAATGTTGTGTGCCTGAGTTAGGGCATGTAGGATACTACGAAATTTTGGGTCAAACCCCAGAAAATGTATGAGGAGTTGTGCTCTTGATCTAGTTAGTAAAAACCTGTTATTTATGATAAGACACATTTTGGCATTTGTATTCCCCTGAAGTCTTCCACAATTAACTTTGTGAGAAAAAAATTCTGCAGATAGAGGACTGCTGGAGACTTTAGTGAGCTGGAGCAGCTGCAATGACCACATCTATGATAGGATAGTGAAAAAACAGTTTAGGCTGGACTTGCCCTCTTTTATGTGGACTAGCAGTTTATTCCAGCCCTCCATTCCTCTGCAGCCCCTTCATCTCAACTTTGAGCACACTTGGGTAATTCCTTTATTTGCTTCTATTTAGCTCATGCTGCCTTAGGTAAAAACACTGATTTAGTCTGCATTCATCAGACTGAGGCCATTGCTGTCCCCACTTTTCGTCTCTCACCTATTTTGGCCAGAACTGCAGCAGCCTGAAATTTTGATGGGATGCTGTCCAGCACTGTAGATGCAGACAAGTTGTCAGCCCAGAAAAACAGGTACAATAAATGTAATTATAGTGCATAACATTGAAATAAGAGAAACTGGTGTATAAGAGTCTATTAGTAGGGTAGAAGTCTTACTTTTTACATGCAGTTTTTGTTTCCAAAAGCATACCCAGACATTAAAAAAATAAAGGTCATTCAGCTGTAGCACTACCTTATTTTGTATCTTCTGTCCAGTTGCTCCTGCTGAAAAGTCTCTTTTATTTTGTGACCTTTGCTGTAGCCTGCAAGGTTATTTCAATTCCGGTGTCAGCAGTAAGTCGAAATGACAGATAAAAACCTGAAATAAGTCTGTAGTTAAGAACTGGCATGAGGAATTAATCTGAGGTTTATTTACAAAACTGTTACTGTGCTTATATCTCTCTTTGATGAGGCTGTGAAGGTGCCCCATCTCACCAGCTGTGAAGCTTGTAGTCTTTGATGATTATGATTGGACACAGCTAAGGGACCTCCTGAACAACCTAGGCAAGATCACAAAGTGCGCCATAGACAATGGTGATGTGAAAGAAGGAGATTGCTTATGTCTTTTTCCACTGGGGATGTGCTGGTGATAATTGGTGTGGGGAATGAGGGAATCTCTATGCAACCTCGGCCCTACCAACCACCTTTTTAAATTTTTTTATTTCTTTCCAAATAAGGGTAGATGGAATTTGTTAATCTAAAAAATATAATACCTCTTGGTGTATTTTTTCCACTTTGAAATATACTTAGCAGAAGATATGGTATTGCAAATAATTTAAATTACCACTCTAATGGCCACATTAATACTGTGTCAAATGGAATGATCTTTCCTCAGGGACTCAGTGTGAAGATTTACCATAATGTTGATGTTTTGGTACAGTATTTCATTTCAGGTTTTCATAATATTTTTCATCATTGTTATCATCATTAATCTATCAGTTTCTCTGCTGACACAACAGATCTTTTAGTACACATTGTTCAGGGGGAAAGCTGAGACAGTGACAGTTGAAAAAAGTTCATTTTCAAGTGGAGATGCTTAAATATTAGACTTTTAAATGTGTCACTATTAGACATGCAGAAGTATTAACTGGTGAAACCATGAAATTTAATGCACAAATATGGGGAACTAAATTTGAAAATGTTGATCAATTTGAGTTGTCCAAAGATGTCTGTAGTCAAGATGGAAAGTGAGCTTGATTATCTCACCTCCCATTCTTGCAGCTTATTTACTACAGCTGCCCCTTCCTGCATTGGCATTTTCTAAGTTGTTATTTCCTGCTGATTTCAGATTCGCATCGTTGCACCATCCTGTATTTTGCTAATTAGTCACTATTTTTTGTCTGTAATAGTCTTTCAGAGACAGTCTGAACGAGTCTGTCACATCACTGCAGTCCTGATACGTGGGATACATTTTGGGCCACATGCTGGGAATGGGCTTTGCTGCTCTGCACACCACGTCGCAGATGAAGGAAGCCTGGGGAGCTGGAGAGAAGCAAGAGGGAAGCTGGGCTAGTGTTTAGGACTTGGCATTTTTTTTCCCCAGTATATGAAGTAAATTCCAATTCTGTAGATTAAATTCACAGGCAGTTTATCACATCTTCCAAATTGCTAATAAAGATAGTAATTTGAGCTTAATGCTGAATCATCCAACTTCATCTAAGTGGGTAAACCACACCAGGCTTTCAAATGGGAAATGTCTGGAATGAGGTATTATAGTACTGTGAAGGTTACTGAGGCCTCCTAAATACTCTCGAATAAAGATTCATTTGTCTGTGATTTTGTAGAGGGTTGTACAGAATCACTTTGTTTCTAGTAATTGTTATTTTATTTCAGGGATCATTTTGCAAAATATCACTGTTGCATTTGTTGGTCTTCAGGAAGGTTATTTTTAGAAAGATGAGTAGGGTTGTGGGAATAATAACTATTTTGGCATAACAGCCACAACAAAAAAAAACCCCACAAAAATAGGCTTGGGTTGGCTGAAACAAATTTCATTTCAGAACAATCCAAGCAAATTCTTTTGCTACAGATTTCTTTTTTTGGAAGATAACATCAACTCTTCAAGACATATATCTTTAGAAAATATGTTTTAAATGCACTTGCAAAGCACTGCATTTTAAAATAATTTAACATCTATCATTTTACCTTGTCAGTCCAGAATATAAATCCTTTCTTTCCCTTTTCATGTGCTGCTTACACTAAGAAAAAAAAAAGATAGAAACAATGAACAAATTATAACACCAAATTTTTTCCACACTGGAAGAGGGAATAAATTAAACAGTAATCTGGCAGTCAGGAGCACTTCTGTCAGGTCTTTCATATATTGAAAAATCAGGTCAGCTTCTCAGGTTTCTGTCACTTTACCATGACACTGGAAAGAAACTTCAAGTGTAGATGTCACATACAAAGCTGTAGATGTCACATACTCACATCATTTCACCTGTGGCCTTCCTCTCCTCTCCTCAGCCCACCTCTCTTCTCCCTCCCTTCCCTTCTCCCCCTACTTTTGGTTTCGTATGTGCTGCTGACTTTGAAAACGAGTTGCTGAATTATTTTGGTAATAAGTATTTAGATACGGAGTATGCATGGATGACTGGAGAGGAAAGGCAGGGTTGAACTGCTGTGCTACTGTGAGCATGCAGGGAAGATCCAGGATGGTAATAGCTGCTTCTTGGACTAATTGTACAATTTATGAAATCAAGACCAATCTATTTGTTGACCGAGAGATGGAACTGACTCACATGTTGATGGATTCAAATTTTCTGTCAGTAGGGTTTCCTGACTGGCTCAGTTTATATTTGTTTGGAGATCAAACACTGAGGATACAGCTTTAAAAATGCAAACAAACAGGAAGCAGATGAGGGGAGGAAAAAGAAAATCTACTGTTTGGGAAGATCTGGCATGAGACAAGGATAGGACTTAATTTCTGCTATTTAGTGATTTTCTGTGACTTGTGAATAATCTATGCAAATTTTATTTATAAACAAAACACAAATAATTTTTAATGGATAGCTGTTGATTGATTCCTCAAGTTGTTCCAGACAGGCCCCAAAGACATTAGAATCTGTAGCTAGCAAAATGATAAACAATGATTGTCTGAAATGCTATTTAGAAATTAGCCTTGTGCTGTACTTTATCTAGCTGTACTTATTGACTGTCTGGGCAATGTATTTCACATCTTCTGTAGCTCCATGAATCACAGTATGTTATTAAAAAATCAGTGCTGGCTCTACCATCTCTCATCTCCTAATTTTTTTGTGCTGTGAGACAGGTATGATGCTGCTGAGAGACTTAAGTAGACTCTGTGTTGCTGTTACACTGCATCCATCGTTGTTTTTGATGTTTTTTGTAAAGAAGATAAGGAAATAGAGATGGAATCCCTGTGTGTTTCACACAGAGCTCAGGCAGGGAAGATGAAGAGAGCAACATGATGATGAAGGCACTGTTCTAGCTATTTCAATGTAGACTTTTCTTTCGGTATTGAGATGAAAAAGAGGGAAATTTCTCAGCAGATGAGGCATGTGAAGTACATAAAAGAAAATTCCAGGCATAGTGATGAGCCAAATTGAAGAAAAACATTGGGAAATGTATTTATGTACATATATACGGAAAGTTACATATATATATGTAAAATAAATGTATAAATCAACTAGATGCATATGTGTATGCAACTATATATCTGTACTTATAAAGTACTTACAATAAGGGATAATGATAAAGAGGATAAGATCACCTACTCTTTTTTTTAAAAAAACAAACTAATTACATCAAATATTTTTCAGGTTTTGAAAATTTTCCAGAGGGAGGAAACTGTGTAGGTCAGGACATTAAGATTAGATACTGACACACAAATCTTTTAATCTGTGGGATCAGGAAATTCAGCTGTGAGGACAAAAGAGTAAAGTATTTTCACACAAGTAATTCTAACCCTCTCAGGAAAGCTTTAATCCTGTGACTAAGTCCCAGCAAAGTCTGTGAGATCTGTCTGATAATGATGATAAAGCTTCTGATTATATTATAAGCAGAATAAACGGAATGAAATTCAGCATTGAGCTGTGGAGAGAAGGTTTCCTAGTTTAAATATGTTTGAAGAGGTATGAGAAACATTAGTGAATACTACTCATTAAATCCATGATTAACAAAAACATAGTCATTCAATAACATTTCCCGAAGATTTAATACACACTGTGGAAAAATTTCCAACATTTGTTCCAGTTTTGTGTTCATAATAATAAAATTGGCCTGTGATAAATAGTAAAATGATGAAGAGCACATCAGCATTGACATATCTACATTAAGAGGGGAATCAGTGAAGTGAAAATAGAAAGATATTATGTGCATATACAAGTTTTCTGTTCAGTAGTACAGATGGAGAAGCTCAAGAGGTGAATGGTTTGGTTTGAAGAATTCCACCAACAAGGGCATCTCTTGTTGAAAATTTATGCGAGAATTAGATTCATATCTCTCATCCAGAAGTATTTTACATGCGGTCAACCTTACAAGGTCAGCCTAAGTAAGAGTTGTGTTTTAAATGCTCTTATGTATTTAATTATATAATTATTTTTTCATGAAAGCTTTTAAAACTGTTCTTTGAAGTAAGACAGTCCCATAGAGAGACATGATACATCTCCATGATGAACACATGTACATATTGTTGCTATGACGTTGTCCCTGCCCACTCCTTGGTTAATGTCATCTACCAGGCAGACAGGTTAAGAAAATCCTTTCATACTATAAATGGCCTCAGTCTGAATACTCAACTCCCAAAAATTAGTCTTTCACTTCATTATGATGATGATGATGGCTCACTGATCCTTTTTGGAGGGCTACTCCAGACCAGACTCTGTCTAGTGGGATATAGAGGAAAAGCACACAAAATGAAGTCAGAACACCTTTAGTTGACTTTTGTTGATTTTCACTGTGTTTAAAATGAATCACAGGAGAGAGTCACTCAAATGTTGTTCTGTAAATTGATGCCTTTTGATGCAATGAGGTGTTAGAACCTTCCTTCTCTGAATGAGGTTTAAAAGGGAAATTTACTTTAGAAAGAGAAATATATGGCCAGCATATTTCTGCCACTAAAAAATTCCACTAGCATATTACTGTATTTTCTGCAATAAACCACAAAATATGCAATATTCTGCACATTACAATGATTATTTTACTAATGCCAACTAGCTTATTAGCCTATAATTTTCCTTAAATAATTTGATTTTACAATTGGTTGGTTTGTCTCAGCAAATTAAGTAAATCTGCTAAGAATGAATATGGGTTGCTAAGAATGAATATGGGTAATAAACTATTCTTCACACATGAATCAAAAATTAATTGATGTTCTGAAGTAAATTGTAACTGTAGTGCTTCTTCTAAAACTGTCCTCTGAGTTTGATGAATTTGGGAAAGACACATAAAGACAGATTAAAGGACCTGAAAATGTAGGTAACAATGCACCACAGGCTGCTTTCTGGACTTTGTAGCCTGTGTTTGTGTAGAAGGTCTTTCTTTTAAATACATGGGAATTTTAAAGATTGGAAAAAGGCAAAGAAAAGGAGATGAAGAGGATAGGATTTCTTGAAAGTTTTCTGAAAGCCACATTCTTGCAGAGGATTTTCTCAGCTCTCCACCCTTGCATTTTTGTATGAGAGGAACATTGTGATGAAAGATGTGTTGATATGTCTCCAGGATGGTAGATACCTTTTTTTTGTGATTTTTAATAACCAGTTTGCTTTTAAATGAGGATCAGAGCCCTCAGGATAGCCTGCCATAAACATGTGGTCACATCTTGCACTTTCAGTGCAGTCCATCAGAGGAAGTGTGATATATTGCACTTCTGACTTTTCAAAACAATCATTTAATCAAGACTACAATAATCCATCACCCATGCATAGGTAAAGATCATAATCCAATTCAGAGCATTACAAGTGAGATAAGTAATTTTTATGTTCCCTTATTTGATTTATGCATAGGTAAGGATCATAATCCAATTCAGAGCATTACAAGTGAGATAAGTAATTTTTATGTTCCCTTATTTGATTTGTGGGATAAAGACGAAATAGTGAGAAGTTGAATAGGATTTCAACTATGGGGCAGGAGCAGAGGTGAGGTGACAGTGTCTGTTCTGCCCATCAGCAGTCAATGTCCCACTCACAAGCACACCACCTTAATTAAAAGGGTTTTTTCTTTTGCTAGGTTTTTTTCTTGGGTATTTTTTAGGCTTTTGTTTTTAGATGTTTGGGGTTTATTTTCTTTTATTTTATTTTGAGGAGGGGGAAGCAGAAGAGACTAATGCAATAAAAGTCCTTTGACATTGCAGCCTTAAGTAGGATTTCTCGCCAAGAGTTTCAGGGACTGCATGCCAGGCAGAAGTGGGGTCTTGCAGTACATCTTCATCTGTTGTTGGCAGGCAGGAGGTTTACATTTCTTTTGTGGATACATTTTGACTACAACTGTGACTGAAATTAAGAAAAAAGCCCTAAGAAAAGTTGTTTGTGGACTGAAGCGTGGAGGTTCCTGTTCCTGGTACCTGCCAAGTGCCAATGATCAGAAAAGCCCAGAAAAATGCTCAAGAAAATCTGAGCCCTGCAATGGAGGAACACCAAGCCAGGTTATGGCAGAAGTGGCAGCCTGAAGAAAGGGATATATCTCTTGTGTGTTGCTCTTTTTTGTTCTGGGCAGCAAGAAAATTTCTTTGATTCCCACATTCTGTGTCCATGACTCAAGTCAATTTTAAATTGGAACATTCTTCAAGTATAGTTGGACTTACAGGACTAGCCCAAGAGGGGGGAAAAATGGATCCTTAGCTATAGAAATGTAGCAACTTATATTTCTCCTCTGATAGATTTGATAGCCTTACAGATGATCTTCAATGTGAACTCTGATTTTGACAATAGGTTTCAAAGACTCCAAGGTCATTTATGTGTATCTGCTGTTTGCCAAAGGATGGCTTATTTGAATTCATGGATGTATATTTTAAAATATAATCTATATACTTGAATTTTTGTTATTGTAAAGCAATACTTTTGCCATCAAGGACAAAAGTCATTTTAATACATTAGCAAACAATAAGGTGTTATGAACATTTTTGGGATTGCTTTTTCTGAGAAACTGCCTTCTGTATCATATTATTTGGCTTGGTTTTCCATCTCTTTAAAAAAAACCCCTACAACCCTATAAAATTCTTTTCATAACATAATTGTAATTGTAATTTTATTTCTCTCATTGCTGAAAAATAACATTTATAAATTTTTAGATATGAGAGTAGTAAAACATGCTTTACTATTAAAGAAATAGTTAAGACTGGGTGTATCATCATCAAGTTGAAATTTATACCAGTTGAGAGGTTTTGGAATGCGACAGCTGAAACTCAGTTCCCTGCAGAGCAGGATTTATGAAATGCTACTGGGGGCAGGGAAGGATGCATTACAATGTGGTCTTTCCCACAGAGAGGGATCTTACAGAAATCCAACCTAAACTTGCCTCGCCTGTATATGCATCTAAAATGAAACACACCTCATTTACCTGCACCAAGTGCCTGGACTCTTTGCTCCACCTCAGCGAAACCACTAGAAAAACCTGAAAGAATTCTATATTTTTCATATATGACTGGCTACTTCGGAATCTACTAAATTAAGACTTTCAAGTGGAAATCCTAACTTCTGCTCTATTTTTGAGTCAGTCTTTTTCTGAAAGATCTTGCAGATAATCTATTTCTCTGTGCCTATTTAACCAGCTAGTACATATGTGACCACTGCATTAGCTTTTCCTGAAACAGCTGAGGAAGCAATATTTTTTCTCACAGGGAGAGTAGAACTGCAAAACCTTTGAAGTGGCAAGATATTACTAGACTTTTAGCCAACTTCTTTTACATGTAAATTATTTTAAAAAGAACATTTGATGGAAAAAAAAAAATCTTGTACATAGCATGATGTAGCAATTCTTTCCAGGCACATATAGTAATCTGCTCCTATGATTGCCAGACATCCTATAGCTGTGTTAAGACCTTCACGTTATTCCTGGTACTGTCCTGGTAATGTTAGGAGACTCTTCACTGTGGTTTCAGCTTGACTTTGACCCTTAGACTTAAGTCTCTTATGTCTGCTCACCTGCTGCAGTTGTGTTTGTAGTGGAGACTCAGCTGCATGTACCCAGGTGAATTGCTTCATGATTTGAGTCTTTTTACTCTCCTTGTGTCTGGTTGCTGGTGTCAATTGAACATGAGTGACTGGCAGAGAGAAAGGGGCCACTCAATCTGCTCCTCTGCTGTAGCTTGTCTTTGTCTTCAACCCAGAGCAGAAGTGACCTAGCCTGCAGAGCAAAGCTCTCTGGAAAGCAGCCTTGAGGATTTCTGTCAGAACAAGGATCTAGCATTAGGATCTATCATTAAAAGTAACAACTTGAACAGATGATGACCACTGCCTCCAGTGTTCATCCCATCACGTGGGACTTGCATTTGATATATTGGGCTTGAATGTGATGGTTTCAGTCACCTGTAAGCAAGACGAGGCAGCTACTCTTCAGATATGTGTTCAGTGCTTCATTGTGCAAAACCACAACTTTGAAGACAGTAAGTAAATTGGCTAAGCAAGGTTACGTTTTTTAGGGCAGAGAGAGGGATATGTGGCTGAGGGAAACTTTAGGAAGGCATATTTTGCTCACTTTCACAACATTATCATGGCAAGCAAAAAGAATTTTGTATTACCATCTGGTGTCAACTACTTCACAAATTTCAGATAAAGTTAGGAAAAAGGAGGACATTAGAAAATTCAAAGTGTTTCAAAGGAGGATTTTTCTTGAAACATCAATGCTGACACACAGAAACAGATGGATGCCCCAAAAGAATATCATGATTTCTTTCACCACTTTGCATAATGTGCCTGCAAGCATAAATAAATATCTATGTATTTATACATGCCTGCAGGTATACAGAGATACCACTGTTGTTGGAGAGCAAGAAACAAACCTTTTATGTCATTGTAGCAGTAGTACCTAGGAACAGCCCAGGAGACTTTTACAGGAAGGGTGTGGAGACGCACTCAGCAAGGTTTGTGGGTGGGGACAGTTCACAGCTGGTGGATATTCTGGTTAAAGACACTCTTGGGGACAAATAAATCAAAAGAAGAGAAAGACAGAAAATTAAAAAACAGGAAAGGGAAAATGCTACTCAATGTCTATCTGAGAATAGCAGGGACGGGATCCCAGACAAGTATCCTCCTCTGAGGGCTCTCTGAATTACAGCAAACTACAGTGATTATGATGATTCTGGTGAGTTTTTGACATCTTTCCCCTAATATTATGTATATTTTTCATTAGGATCCACACAAACTCCCTCTGGGTTGTTCCCAATCAGAATGTTCTTAATGTGAACTGAAGTATGCTGGTTAGGTGTCAGTGTTGCACACTGATCAGTTGCTATGCTTCTGTGCCCATAAAAAAATGGAATCATATTTTTTGAGAATTTAAATGGCTCTTAACTGCTTCCTTGTGCACTGTGCTTTGGATTTTTCTTAAATATATATATATACACTCATACATACATATAGCATATATATATATATATATAAAAAGTAAAAAAGGGAATGAAGGGGGAAGCTAGGAGAGGGAGCAATCACATGCCAGTGATGCCCACAGTATTGAACAAGAGAACCTGTCATGTCAACACCATCAGGATTTGCAAGTGCAAGGCTGTGAGAGTAACAATAAGAATATAATAGGATGGAAAGAATAAGGGGGAAATTTTGACACAGAAGCTTTGGAAATGCTGCCTCAATGGCTTAGGTAAAAGATTATGGAGTTGTAAATAGCAAGTTCTTACCATTACTATGAATAATGCATCAGAGTACCAAAGATACTGGAACAAGACAGATTTGGCTTTTATTACATCTGAATCCTTGGAAAGAAACAGATGCACTTGAGAGGCAGGTATAGGGAGTCCAAGGACATATGTCAAGGCTCAATTCAGCAGACCATTAATGCACAGGGGTGTTTTATTCATATAGACAGCTGGTTTCTAGGACTCTGTGAGGATGCTCTGTGTTCATGGGGAGGAAAGAGAGCCATCAGTGACAGCCAGTGTCCTTGGTTTCTTTCAAAACTCTGCAGGTGTTTTTCTGCCATATCAGCCTTCTGCAAGAAGAAGTGCATAGAAGGGATGACTCCTTAGTGACTGTGTAACAACAGACTTGGATACCATAAAAATGGCAAGTATATTTATCTTTTGAGTAGATGAATCTTCATTATGACTCCTTTACAGGTGGATTAATCATAGCAGCAAGGATACTACGAGAAGAAACTTTTACCTACAGATTGCAGGGGTATCCCTGAGACACAGCACAATACTACCAACAGGAGAAGTGCAGTAACTTTGCACTTCTCAGATGTCTAATTTTCCTGCTGCCTAGGCACTTGTAAAATGTGTGATTGCCTACAGCTTCAATACCAGCTTATCCTGGTGTTCATGTGTGTCCTGGTTCTGGCCAGGCCAGGGTTAATTTTTTAAGTAGCCGGGAGGGGGCATGGCCAGGACACAGGTTATTCTATACCATCTCAGTCATTGCCAAGGATGGAGTAAAGAGACTCTTCCTGGGAGAAGGGGTTCCTTCCAGTGGAGAAAACATGGCAGAGGGAGCTGTCTGGTGTTGTCTCTCATTGGGGAATTTTTCCATGTACATTGCTTTGTTTCTTACACAATTTGTTAATAATATAGTTGCTGTTGCATTTTCTTACCTCACTGATGTTTCCAGTAAATTGTTCTTATCTCAACATGTGACCTTTGTCTTTTGTGCTTCCAATTGGAAGGGTAGGAGGGAGAGTGGTGTGGGTTTTTTTTTTTAGTGGGAGTACTAAATTGGAGAATACCTTTCCTCAACCACGACAAAGTGAGACTGGAATGAAAAGACAGAACAGAGAAGTGAAGGACACAGGTCATCAAGGCCTGGAGTTGGATAAAAAATGATTAGCAGGCCATTTACTGACATTTCCAGTTTTAGAACAGATTACCCTGACTCAGTAAAGTGTCTGTGACAAAAAATGTCTGAGGAATTCACCGTGGCTTACGCCCACTTTTAACAATTAGAGATGTCATTTTTTTTGTGTAACTCCTCTCATACAGCTGACCTTAAGGTGACCCCTAAAGGTGTGTGAGAACTCTCACTATCCTTTTGTGCATTTTTGTATTTTAACTCGGAATGTTCCATAAGGTGAAGTGAGATGATGAACATTCTGTTTCTTTTTTCCTGAATGCTGAGAGAAATCATCTTGTGCAATCTCCACAGTGTCTCCACCAACACTGAATGAGTTTTAAAACAACAACACAACACATTTTTCCAGTTCAGTTTTGGATGTTTAGTGATAACAAATATGTGTCTATTCCGTCTTTCCCCCCCAGGAAGCCTGTTTTATACCAGTGCTCTGGAAGTGTCACAGCAAGTGCTACTGGTTCTGTATGTGGAGATGAGGACAATATCCTCAGGGATGTGGCAGCACACGAGCTGCACAGCTCTTCTTGCTCTTCATGTTTGCATGCAAATATTCCATCCTACAAGTACAGAAGACAGGTGGAATATGATGGATCTGAATGTACTAGTATCTCTCTTCTGTAGTCTCTGAGGCTGCTGAAAAATATTGCTTCTGGGAATAAGTTATTTTGTCTGAGTATTTCCACTTTCTTTGTTATTTTTCTTGCAATCATGTGGCTCTGATTTTCACTTGGAAACAGGCCATGTTTAATTTGTTTTAGCACTTTGTTTAGTAGGTATTGGCCCAAGAAAGGAGCTCTCATCTGCTGTTAACCTTGGAAGATTCGTCTAGACTTTGGACTGAGGGTGAAGGGCTACAAAGAGCCATTGAGCCACCATGGATAATCACTCCGAATGGCAGGATATACTAGCTCCTGTTCACAAAATATTTACAGAGCTCTAGATCACAGTAAAACTCAACCCTGGACTTGTGTTAGACGCTGACGTCTTGGGGAAAGCATTTTGTGGAGGTGAAAAGGGCATCAGCTTTTGTTACTGTTTATTGCCATGAATAGATGGCAATTCATGTATTCTCTAGCTGCAGCACAGCACCCTAATTTCTCAGCTCCTTCAGCATGTCCTGCCATGGGGACAAACCTCTGTGTTCTCAGGCTCAGGGAGATGAAGAGAACACTCCTGTGCATGGTACCTAACACTGGGGTTATTTCTGTCCCAGTTCCCTGGATTAGGAACATTTAGAAAGACCTAAATCTAGGCAAATCTAGAAACCACAAATCTAAAAATCCACGGAACAAACTCGGGTCTGACATTGCTCCTGCATGAGTAAGTCCTCTCAGGTGCAGTGTGTTGGGCTCAGAGCTGTTTAGGGTCAGGTAGAATCAAAGATACATTTTCTTGGTTAACTCAGTGCAAAGAGACCTGCAACTTTCTCTGCTGAGTTTCCCATCTCATTCCCAAAGCCCAGTGTTTCTCATCACTGGTTTTGCTCCACTGGAAAAGGGAAGACTTCAGAGTATTTGGGTTTTTTTAATGGCGACTATATTAGAAAGCAATCACCCAAATTTAAATTTAAATTTAATGGATTAATCTCAGAATATAGAATAACGTTATTTTAATTTGGAAGTCTGAGGTGACTCTAGCCCGTGTGTTTTAGGAAAGCACACTGAAGTATTTAATTTAGCAAAGAATATTTACAAAAAGAAAAATTAAACAATCATATTGGGTTTTAAATAAGTAGTGATTAAATGTGTTAAGGTATTAAGCATCTCGTATTTTATGTTAATGTATAAGAGGCTTGTTCCTAAACTCAGTGTTCCCAGCCATAAACTGAACATTAGGTAGAAATTTCACAGAACAATACTAAACATGTAAAGAAGGTAAGTTTATAACTCCAATACAAAATAATGTAAGTATTACACCACCTGGTAACTCTTACGGAATTGAAATTGGATTTAGTTTAAGTAGATTCACTGTAGTAGAAGGCTTCAAGACTGTGTGATGTATTAATATCCATCTGTTTAAAGAGAAGTTAATTGTCTAAAACAAAAATACAGTCTGGAAAATTATGTAAAGCAACTGTTAATCAGAATTTGTTTTAAAGTGAAAAGCATTTGAAAATTATTCTAAGAACTGTTCTTACACAGAGTAGAACCAAGCTTTATTAAAGGACAGAGAAAGAGATAAATAAATAACTATAGCTGAGTAGCTGTAAAACTGAGCTGAAAGGAAAAGGTTGCCATGCTTTATCAAAGCATACAGATGCATTAAAATATTATTTTAAAAGAGTCACTCTATTTTCACCTTGAACTAAAGTATGTTCTTTAAATAATCAATGAGATGCACAGAACAGCAAGAATGCATACTTGGTCAGGAGTTGCAGGGAGATACAATAATTAGAAACTGTCTGTTTAAAAAAACCCAAACAAACAACCCTTCTAATTCCTTCACGCTTGGCAAGTTTGCTTTAAAAATTGGATTCAAAAGTCAGTTAATTAATAAATCAGCTAGAGTACCAGAATATTAGTGAAATAAAAAGGCTAGCCAGGTTTTTCATAGGGAATATTTCTTTCATAAACTGCATATATATAGGAGGTGTCAAAAAGGCTTTAAAGCATGCCATTCTGACTTTGTTTCTGCACAGTTCTCCTTGAAGAAATTTAATTTCACATGCGATGTTAAGACTCAAATCAGAGTTCTTTTTTGCTAATTTATAATGTTTTATCTGCCTGACCACCTGCGGGAAAACTTTACACTATTTTTGACATATCATTAGCACAGACCTCAGGTTCTCAGCTACTAACTGTGTCTATTTTATCTCTGCTGTCAAACTTGTTCACAGTGTGAGCGGTCTCTTTTGGATTTTCAAGGATAACTGGGAAGTGTTTTATTGCCCCTGCAGAGCTCAGTATTGGCTCTTGTGTTGCTTAGGGTTTAAATGCTGGCTATAATATACTAACAAGTCAGCATAAGGATATCTAAATGTTGTGAACAACACAAGCAAATTAATTTCCATGTGCATGTTCTCCATTTTTCTACAAATACAATCTACTCCAAAGATTTGATAAAGGGGCAGAAAAGGAAGCAGTGAATCAACTCTTTCCACCTCTTTAGGTTTTCTCTTCCTCTAGAACAGATTTTCTTCACATATCAGAAGCCAAGTTTCTCAGGAACAGGTGTAAACTTATTACTCCATATATATCCATGCTGAGAAGTATAAAAAGTAGAACAGATGCATTAGCTATAAGAAAAGCTGTATCCAAGCAAAGTTTTGTTCATAGAACATTTCAGCTGTGAATGCTGCTTCTTAGATAAGAACTTCAGAAAAAGTGCTTCAATATTCACTTAGCTCTTCAATTTCCTTTCCGTTTTATTGGGCAGTGAAGGGGATTTGTTTCCAACACAACTTCTTGTACAAGCCAAGAACCTGCAGTTGTGCAGAGTTTATGAGTTGCAAAAGGGTTTTCAGGGTGTTTGTTTCCTTCCTGTATGGAACTTTAGAGTCTGAGTGCCTGTTTATCATTGCTCTTGGTGTATTTCCATAAATATGGCATAGGTTTATAGCAGAACTTTTGAGACAAGTGGATGCAGAGGATGAGTATTTCTCAGAATTTGGAATCTTATTTCTCAAATGGTGCACGATTGAGTGCATGGCATTCAGCCAGCTACCAACCTGTTGGCAAATAAATCTCTCTTTTTTGGCTTTTAGCTTTTGACTTAGTAAAATATTTCTTGGAAATAGTCTTAGATATATTACAGATAAGCATTCCTTTTTTTAGTTTTTCGGAGTGGGATTGCTCTTGTCTTGCAAGAACATGGAAGGGAGCGTAAAATAAAGGTTCTCACCTCGCATGTTACAGGACTGTGATATCATGAATTTGAGAAACCTGGAGCCTGGTTTCACTAAGGATTTTTATAGCGTTGTTTGTATTTCATCAAGCATAATAACTCTCACTAATTTTGAGTTTTTTCTGGTTTCCTCCTGTTAAAAAGTCTCTATACAGGTTATTGTATGAATGCATTTCTGCAGTCCTTCTCAAGATATATCTATATTGAAAAAAAGTTGCTTATGTCTAGTGGAAATGCTTCATCTGATGTATTCTTAAATTTATATTTCTTTTTTCTTTCACAACATCAGTATGTTAGTGGCTCATAGACACCAAAACACAACAGTGGCTTATAGACACCAAAACGCACCAAACTGCAACTTGGTTTCCATCATTCCAAATCAATGAGCCCCAGAATTTCTTGCTGTTAACTCCAGAACACATGCTTTAAAACAAGACTGTAATATCCAGTTCTGTATGTTCCCATTAAAAAGTGCTTCTAACAACCATAAACAGTCCACACCTAGAAATAAGAAAGCAGGTTGTGCAGTATAAAAGTAGTGTCTCATGTTCTGTGTTAATCTGGGTGCATCTGTTTGCAACAGTAATATGTGGTTTATTACTGCATGTCAGAATTATTTGTAACTAGGGACAGTACAGGCGAGTAACTGGAAGATAGATGGCTGTTATGCATAGTCAATTAAACAGCTTCAAGGTTCAAACTGAAGTCCTTCTAGTACACACAGCAACAGCAGTGTTCTGTAACTGCCATGATCTTTTTTGGTGTCACTTTCACAGCTCAGACACAAGGTTTCAGAAAAGTTTTGTAGCTTTAGAACAAAAAAAAGAGTAAGATTTCTGAACTGCCTAGATTACTTAGTACATATTTTCCATATTCTTTGACTCGCAGCTGGTATTAGCTATGGCTTTCCATGGTGCTAAAAACAATCATCAGACACAATAAATGATGAATATATATGATATTTGTACAACAACGGTGGCTTGAAGTCCGTCCTTGCAAATTTAATGGTTCTTGCAATTAATTCTATGTTTAGAAGGATCATAAATAATGTTTGGCATTGTAATACAGGAAGACTAAAGCAGAATTGTTTGCTGAAATCTGCTTCCCACTATCATGTCTAGGTCTGCAGAATAGTTTGTAGTGACAGAAAAATGTACTGCAAGGTTCCTTATCATCATCTTTGCAAGATGATATGTATGTCCCAGTCACTGTATCAATGAAGAGCTCTGTCCTTAAACTGTTCCCTTTTCAGGGTCCCAGGAGAATACAGGGGGGCAGGAAGGGAGCCGTGGTGTCTGAGTATCCTGAGATGACTGTGGGGCTTGGCTGCCTGATATACACATTTCAGAACTTGTCTCCTCTTACCCAGAGCCACCCAAGTATTAAGTGCACTTTGTGAATGAATGAAATTTAGGGCTGTATTTCTCCTCAAACTATTATTTCTGGGAACTGCTGGCTTCGTTTTTGCTCATTTGTCCTTGAAAGGAGTTGGTAATTCCAAAGAAGTTGTTATTTTCCTTTTTATACCTCCTTTCCCCACTCATTTTCACAGGACCATGAGTAAATACTTAACCAGACCTTCATGACTATGAAAAACATGATTTCTGGAGTGTTTCCTAGTCAGTGGTGGACAGCTTACAGTGCCTTTGTCTCTTCTGCCACACAGCTCTGCCTGTAGATTCAGAGAATGTCAGAAGCATGACACCACCACTCCAAGAGGTGTGTGGCAAGACCACATGGCAACTGGCATTTAGTCTTATGCAAAGTGTAGGAGAGATCTTTTGCTGTAACCAGGTTCCTCCTCTGAAAAAATAGCTTTGTTGTTGATAAAGTATTTGTCATTTAGCCTGTGTAGTTGCTATACTGGCACAGAGGAGGTCCTGATTTTAAAACACACATAGTTACAAGGAAATATCTACAACCCATAATAAACGACCACTGCAGACAGGGATCTGCTAGGCAGATGTGTTTATGGCTTATCAGAACTGGATGTGTTCTCTGAATGGACCTGTTTTGATTACAGCTGGTACCATTCCTTGTCTTGCTTTGGAAAGAAGTCAGAGGCTGTAAGGTGGTCCAGGATGCTTAGACCAGCCTAAACATGCCATTGCTTCCATATCAGAACACCATAGATGTAGGAAGCTTTTTGAAAGGAATTTAGAATTTTGTGACTACTCCCTACCCAGACATTCTCACAAAATTACTTTCCCTTGCCTGTTGTGCTGAGGATGAACAGGAAACCTGGAAATATGCTAAGGCTTTGCTGACATATGGAATTCAAGCTGCTCTGAGAGTGGAGATGGAAGGAGCCACTCCTGGTCACAGAAGGGATCTGTGAGTAAGATTACTGTAGCCTGCCTAATTTCATTCTGATGGAAAGTCATGAATCTCTTGCTGTGCAGATACTTACTAGTATACAATAAAATATATAAAAATAGTAGATAAAAGAATCTACTTCAGCCATGTGCCAGGTTTTAAAGCTCTTAACTAAGGAAAAAGCTGGGCAATTCGGAGGCTAGGCAGGCCAGTGGAAAATTGAATGGCCCCTGGAGCAACACCATTTCTCTGCAGTGTGGGAACCTGACTTTACCACAAGTACTCTATGATTCTTATAGACACAGGAATCTAGGCAAAATCCAATCACAGCCAGAAGCACTTCTTTCTTATCTCATTTCTTGGAAATAAAAAGGAATCATAAAACTGGGTAGAATTATTTGTGTGTTGATTTCAGCAGACATTTACAAATATACCATTTATGAACAAATATGTATCTTTTAAGAAGTTTGGCTCCACTGACTGGTACCTTCATAGCTGGTTTCAAAACAGTATCAAAAAGCTGCTGTGTGGAATCCTAATGCTCATTACTGTTGCATTTTAAAACGCATCTGTGTTTGTGCTTTTGGAAGAAAAAAGTCTTACAAAATATTTTACCACTTCCCTCCGTGAGACCTCAGTGCAGAGGCCCTTAGGCTGAGAATGTGCATTTACAGGCAGAACACCTCCCATAGTCTCTGAAGGTACCACTGAGTTAGACAGGCTACTAATCGTTCTAGATTTTCAGCAGTGGCTCATGTTTCCCTGACTGAAATTACTGATGTACTTTGGCACTATTTGGAAATATATGCCACAAACTGGAGTTTTCTCTGTTCACAGATCCTAGCCTAAACTGTGACTGCATGCATAGGTGTTGCTTTTAAAAAAACCTTGTGAATGTCCTAATTTTCTCTATAAATTATTTCCCAAGAAATATACCAATAAATGGGTTTCCTCAGTTTGCAATTTTAAATTTCTGAGTTGACTGCTGTACTTTTCTAGCAATTTCTTTTCAGCTTTTAACCTAGCGTAGCTCTGACAATTACGAAGTTGTCTTGTCTTATTCATGCAAATCATTAAAACAGTGCCCTTTCCTGATACTGGTACAATGGACAGTCACAAAAGGTTTTCTTCCAATTACATGCCCCACTGGACCCTTCTCAATTTAAATATCCTCTCATTTTTCTCATTTTCCCTTTGTTCTAAGTTGTCAATATTGCTACTCAGTGAAGTCAAGTTGTGTCAGGAATCATGGTAGGTATTCCCAAGAGATGCTGTGGTTTTTTGAAATGCTGAAGTCTGAAAATCAATTGGTTTTAAAAGGGGATCACAGAGGAGGTTTGTGTGATTCTTCACCTTCTGGCAGGGATTCTGTGTGGCTGTACTCTGTTTTTTATGTAGCTATAAATGTAGTTACTCAGCAACACAGCTTGAGGCTTACTCTATAATTTTTGTCAGTGTTTACTGCTCACAGTCACAGAGAAAGGTTTTGTTTTACTGGGCACTGTGCAAATAATACTCGGGCTCCACAAATGTCCCCCCCATGTCTTGCAGGTGAACAAGCAGCTAAGCAAGGGCTGAAAAAAATGTCATCTGTGAAACTCGATTGCTCACTACTAAATTGGCTAAATTCACCTGAGTGTCAAACAATCAAAAGGTGTAGGAAATATTTGTACAGTCCACACGTCAATGGGTGTTATTCACCTAGAATTAATAGCTGATCAGCTAATAGCTGAATAGCTATCTGCTCTTCTTAAGAAGCTCCTCTTTCCAGTGTGACAGAGCACAATGCATCACTTCTGACATCATTAAGGGCCGTGTCTGAAAGTGATATATTTCAGCAGGAAATTTTAAGCAAAAATACAGGTGAACATCCTGAAAAAAATTCCTTCATTCTGAAGTTTTTTATTACGGAACTGCAATTGAAATGCACTGCACGGGGAAGGATGAGCACCTGCTTCTACACTAAGCTGCCTTCTGGAGGGGATTGCTTAGAGCCTTTCCATGAAGGATGGGGCCTTATTATGTGACTGCTATCAGTCACAAGCTGTGGTGTAGCTTTACTAAACACAATCCTTCAGGGCACACAATGAATTTTTTCAGCATGTTGGTTTTTGCCTCATTGCAGAGGCTGTGTCTGGGCCCTCTGGATTTTGCAGCACTAAAAGGGGAGTTCAGCTTCAGATCTGCCTGCAGGGTAGTGTGCAAGGGTTGATTCCAGGGTACCAGGGTCACCTCTTGGTGATTAGTGTCCTAGACTGGCTTGTGTGGCATCTAGGAAATACTGCTGTAGTCTCCAGAGCTCTATTTAAATAAGTTGTGTGTTATCTCTAAGTGTGGAACATGTATCCTATGTGCTGATTTGGCATGACTTGTCAAATCACTTTCATGTCCTATCCTCTTCAGAACAACAAAAGTGCTTTCACTTATTCTGATGTCAGGAAATTCAAAATCAAATTTGCAGCATTATTCCTCTAGTCTGGAGAGAAAACTTCAGAAGTTTTCTTCACATGAGGTTAAATGTATAATTGAATTGTCCTACCCTGTAGGGTCGCTCTTTTTTTTTTTCTTTTAAATAGTGGAACAGTCAGCTGTCTATATACAGTTCAAAATGAAATGCTTACAAGTCCTTGACTAGTGAACTTTATTATGGAGATGGAAACCTGCCAGCAAGAAGTCAGGGTTAGCCAATATTTGTCTGAAGTGTTAGAGACACCTTTGCAGCAGTTAAGATCTATGTTTTGGGCACTAAGAGGAATGTGATTCTTTTTTAAGACAGAAGAAGAGTGAGGGCTTTACAAAGAGGCAGTCAATTATGCAGTTTGCTTGAAAATGAGCCAATCACTCATTTTAATGAGCTGAATTTCAACTTGGATATAAGTATGTCCTTGACATTTTTTAGTAGCAGTGACATTATCTGAGCAGCTTGTTCTAAGAGAAACATCAGACATACACAAGTACATCTACCTCTACAGGGAAAAAGACCCTAAGCAGGGTGACTTGCTTAGCAAAACCAGTAACAGCTTGCTAGACATTGCCAGGGCTCAGTTTTCCTCAGTTCTGTGAGTTTGTGCGGGTTATTTGAGGCAATGAAGCTGCAACAGGTGAATGCAAAGCTACAAGGTTCAGAAAACAGCTATAAGAATTGATGATAAACTAACAAGCATTGTGTGATCACACTGGGATTTTGTTCAGCATTGTTATCTCTAGGAAGTCTCTGAAATTTGTGATGTCAGCTGGTGAACGTCATCTTTTTTCTCTTCTCTTCTGTCCTTTTTTTCTTAATTTCAGGTATTAGGAAATACTCTTATAATTTATAAATTATTCTAAATTTAATTAGGAAAGATGTATTTTTCTGGGAAGCCTGAATATTTATTCACTATAAACTAGAAATCTCAGCAAAGTTAGTTTCATGTATTAGCTACTAAAAAAATAACCACTGAGCCACAGCTGTAAGAACACAAGGCAGGGTTTCAGGTGTATTTTACCATTTAACTCAGATTGAACATGCCAGGAAAAAGATACCTAAAATATATCTTAATCCACCTTGACAACCCGTGAAAAGGTTAGGGGAGTAGAAGGAAAGATTCACTAGCTGCATTTTACAGATAAGGATTAGAGACAGGGAGTTCAATGTTGTGCTGCCCCTTTTGAAGCTATCTCAAAGACTTAGATGTATGGTGTATAGGTAATGGCATATCAGAATGGCCTTTTCCAGCAAGAAATATGGCTTCCAAAAAACCCAGTTTTCTTGGGACCATGATTTTACACACCCAATTATTTTTTTCATTAGGAAAGAGAGAAAGAGTGAGCCGGCTTTGTCTGTGATACACTGGATCTTGATTTGTTAAGTTCTTTGGCATCATAACATTCTTCAGTGCCATTTCATCTTGATTTAAGAAAGAAAATTTTTTTGTAGTGAGGACAGTCATTCATTGTAACAATTTTCCTAGGGACTTGGTAGAGTCCAGCCACTGGAAATTTTTAAGACGTAATTGGATAGGGTCTCAGATAATCTAATTTATGCTCCCTTTTCCAAAAAATGTTGGAAACCAGATGATCTTCTGAGATCCCTTCCAGCCTGTGCTATTCTATTATTCTAAGATAAACAACAAACTTTTTTCATGTATACCATTGCATCTTTAGAGCTGTATTTCTTACTTCAATGATTGGAAGCAGCATCTCACACTGTCCTCTGATTTACAGCTTTCATTTATTTGGGACAGTTTAAATTTATTTGCTCTAGTTTCAATTCTGGTTTGTTTTTGCTAGCTTAATAGCTCTTCTCTCTCCCTGTTGTTTAAACCTTAAGATATTTATAGCATTTAATAACAATACTGCTCAGTGTTTTCTAAGCGTAATATAGCCTTTTGACATTCTATGATCCTTCAGGTTTTTAAAATTCGATACATTTTAGAATCTGATTTCACATTAATCAGGATTTTTTTTTAATTAAAAATTACATATGTCATATAACTCAAAGTGCCTAGATGCATTTGACTGGCATTTCATTTACCTATGGAAGGGGTTTTTTAAAATTCACAATCTCTCATCAAAGATGTGGTCCCAGACAAAAATTAAGTTTTCTTACAATTCATTGCAGATATTTCAAACCAAATGGTGTTTCATCACTAGAGGCACAAATCTCTTTATATGTTGTGGAAAAAAAACGACTTTTACTAGGATGCACTGAAGATGAGGAAAGGAGAAGAAAATCACAGAAGAGTTGGATTGGAAGGGACATTCAAATGTTATCTAGTCCAATGCCCCTGCAATGGTAGAGCCCTGTCAAACCTGATATTGAATATTTTCAAGGATGGGGCATTTGCAACATCTCCAGACAACACGTTACAGTGGAATGCAACTTTTCAATTTGTTGCAATTGTTTGCCATTATTTTTCACCTTCAGGTTCTAAGTTTGTTGCCAAGATTTGGACTAGTTGGACAGAGTTAATTTTTTATTCCTGCATGGAGAGTTTCCTGTACAGTGCAATCTGTGGACTAGTTTTCCCATGCAACCTTTTATTTCCTTTGATGTTACCTAAATTGTTGACACAGTTTTCATCTCTTCTCTTCCTCTGAAGGCTCTGCCAGGATTCATATGCTTCCTCTAAACTCTTCCATTGCAGAAAATATAACTGCTACAGCATATTTTTTATGTTTGGCCTATGTAATTGTTTCAGTGACTTCTCTAGTGGTAAGCATGGAGTGAATGAGCTTACAAAGAGACTACACTTCACCTGAGTCAGTATGTTCTTCATTTTAGACCTGTGTCACATCAGAGAAATCACACAGACTCACGGGCTTACACACGTCCTGTGACAAATGGGGTCATTTGGAAGGTTCTGACAATATCACTGTTTCAGGAAGGGTATCAATATTTTAACCAACATAGCTGAACATGGTCAGCCTCAGCAGGAACATTTCTAAAGCTACAAAATTCTGTTTGCTGCTGATTTTACATATCCCTATCTCAAAGTGGATGCAACTAGCTGTGAACTGAGGGGAACATATCCTCCCTAACACCCTGCCAAGCAGCCCACTGTCTTGTAAGATGACTCAAATGGAAAGCTTCCTATTTTCTATTCAAATTTTCCTGTGTAATAACAACCCCAGCCTGTTTCTTCTCAAAATATTAGTAAAATTATTTTTTGAAACAAATAGGGAAAAGTTGGTTGATTATCTCTGGGCTGAAAACCCTGCTTCCAGCTTCCTTCCAGTACAAATGGGCTTCCAGAATTACTTGGCAGGAAGCCCAGAAGGCCAGTACCAACTAGAAAGATTTCCAGGTTTCCCAGTTCTGCAGAAAATTTTCCTGCTTTGCATTAGAGGAGACAGAGGTAAAAGACAGAGATAAAAAAAATCGGATTCAGGCTTGCTGGCTCTCCATTCTCTAGAGAAGGCTATCAAAAAATGTCAGTTTCATATTGAAAAACCATGTTTACTCCTCATTGCATTCTGCTGTATTTAACGAGGCAGAAAATTCGTAGGGTAAATGAGACTACTTGCCCAAGCCAAATGGCTGCTTTTCTGCCAAACCTTTCCCACCACCTGACTGATGCAAACCCAGTCTTTGGACAGCCTTTATCTAAGCATCTCCCACAGCCTGAAATATATATACTGCATTTTTAACTCCATTGTGGTAGTTTGTATATCTTTATAGGACACTTGGATTGCTCTTGTTTGACAATTAAAAAGAGGAGATAGGCAAAGCTAGTGCAAATTTGGAAGACTGAGCAATTTCTCTGAAGTAAAATCAAGTAGCATGTTCATATTGCCTTTAAACAAACAGAATAGCGTATTGTACAAATTGAAAGTAATTTATCTGAAACCTGCATGAGATACTATGAGATGTTGGTAATAAAAACCATCTTAGGTACTGTATTGTTTCATTGCTCAAAACAATCCATGAATAGTTTTTAAGCATTTGACCAACATTCAAAATAATTTGTAGAAAATCATAAGTGTGTAAATTTCTCAATAAAACTCACTTCATATATTCATTACTTCCAAATCAGTAATTGTAATTTATGTTTCATAACCTTAAGCACATTGTGGTGTTTTTCCCTTCAAATTCACTTAGCTGACCAGCCTATACAAGTGTATAATCTTGCAAACATATAACTGCGTGCATTGACCTTTTTTTTTTCTCAAAAATTGTTCTTATGAAGAAAACATTACTTATATGAGGGTTCCACTTCAAAATGAACAATATCATTCAGAATTGCCTTCAGAGGATGCTTGATCTTTGTTTGAAGTACCTAAACATATCTTTTTGCAACGTTTCCATGCCAAAGTAAGTTTCAGGGTTGATTAACATGCAGTACTTGAAATTTAATGCCTTTTCTTTGTCAATTTAAATTTATTGGCTACTGAGTTTTAGACTGGGAGTATCTTTTGCCTTTTAATTAGATCTTTAATATGGGGAACAGAGAAGTCTGGCAGACTACAGTCAGAATTAGCAAAAGTAAACACAGGAAACATTGCATGTCCTAGCTTCTGATGAAAAAAAAAGAATGACCAGAAATAGGATTTGATTTGCTACATATTCATGATAAACCATGGACCAGCAAACTATATTTGCTTATTGTGGTCTATACCACATGCTTTCACTCACTTTAACTTCAGATTTTTTTCAGAAGGGCAAACTAGCAAACATGCTTTAGTCACCTGGGAAGGACTAATAGTAGCTATTCAATGATTTTCAATGTAATTGTTTTCCTGGAATATCTTTATCAGATGTACCGCAAAATAGTGGGTTTTTTTCATCTTTTGCTATAAGAGGTTTTCAAGGTCTTAAATGACCGAGGTGTGGTATGCCATAGCATCTGTGACTGGAGTAGAACAGCATAGCACTGGCACCTAAGGAAATATGCTATGAAGGCTCTGGGTGTTTATCTGAGGCAGCCAACAGAAGAATGGAATCATCACAGACAATTTCTGTGGTCAACAGAGAAAGACAGAAACCCTCCCAGCTGCTGAACCAATCACTCTGTTTATGTCCATTTTGCTTCATATTTTGCTTCAGAGCCATCCACTGTCTTTACGCTTATGCTGGCTGGGAATTCCACTTTTATTAAACAAGTAAATTTGCCTTGGAATCAGCTGTGCCCTACAGAAACCCAGCAAGGGGTGCAGGCATTAGGCACAAAGAACAGAGGCAGTTGCCAAGGAGAGAAGAGTCACAGGATGAGTGTTTCAGATGGCACCGCTGGGGTTTGCCACTACTCTCTGATGGCTGAGCACTGCAGATGCTGTTATGAGAGTAAAATGTTACCACAGCACAACTGCTGCTTCTCATCAGCATCAGAACAGAAAAACAAAGCAGAGTCATGCACAAGTTGCAATGAAGTCTGATGTGAAGATCTCTGTATTTTTACTGCTAATAATAAAACATTGTTCTTCATACAAATGTCTCATCAACCTATTATCCTAGGCAAGGGTGAGTTCATGTAACCTGGAAATTATGTTATTTCAGTAATAGCTGTGGATGCTAGAATGAAAACATTTTAATGCTGCAGAGGGAAATGTCATGACAACAATCACTAATGTAGCCTTCACTGTATTAAGCCACAAGCTATGTTGGAAAATGAATGTGCTCCCTATAATGCTAGGCACACCCAGAGCCACAAGCAGCAACCTTTATTTAAAGCAGGTTTTAAGGGTGACATTTATTTTAAAAAAATAAGTTTTTAGCTTAACATTTTGCTAAAAAATTACTAGCATATTTTGCAGATCAGTGAGGACTTCTGCTCTTTTTTTTTAAATACAAAACCAGCAGCTCTTGGACTCAGGTAATGCAGGTTCTATTTCTATGGCTAGTGTTTGTATTTTACAAGTTTATAATTCTGTATAGGTCCTGTTCATGTTTCTGGAACTCTCATTACCAGAATCTGTAAACGCAAAAAAATGGTAATGAAGAAGAAAATTTGAAATACTTTGGCTTTGATTTTAATCTCTGGAAACCCAGTCACTTTCTTTTGTCCTCATTTATATAATTTTTTATTTTTTATTTTATTTCTTTATAGTTGTATCTATTTCTGTCAAAAACAGATTTTAGAGTTTATTTTGAGCATGCTGGGATATTCAGACAGGGCCTTACTGTTCCACAGCTAGAATTGATCCGTGGTTTCATGACAAACTTCCCTGTTAATGGGACACACATAGGACCCAGTTTTTCTCTCCCATTAACCCACATTGTTCCTGACAACAATAAAGCTCTGGAATTCTGTGTATGCACTTATGCATATTACAGGCAAATCTTGATGGATTTTGCAATCTATTGTCCAGCGCACACATATGTAAATCTGATGCTTTTTTAGGAATAAAAGGCATTTTTCCTGTGGTGAATACGAATCTGTATGGTTTACTGGTGTTTTAGTTAAAAAGTGTCATACTATTTGCTATCAAACTTAACACAATGCTAAATGATGTGTGTTTGTGCTCAGTCAAGACATATTTTTCTATATTGCCCAAAGAAAGCATGATGACATGCAAGAGACAGAAACTTACACTGTAGTTCTAGGTTTGTTGTTACAGGCAGTGATAGCCAGCTCAAAGTAAATAATGTCCTTCTTTTCATATCCTCCAGCCAGAAGGTATCTGTCTTTCCTGGAAAATGGTGTAATATTTTTGCTACCAGATGAAGCAAAATCTCCTAGTAAGTAAATAGGAATTCGCTACACTACATGAATATTTATTTTTATGTCCAAACACAGTGATCAAGAACTAATTTTTTAACCTGTGCAAAATTGTGTGTGTGCAACACTTATTAAATGAGAGCATTGGGAAGCTATTAAAAAAAATTGCATTTCCTCTGCTAGCAAAAGATTCAGAAATTTCTTATTTCCAGTTATGACCCATGTGGCTATATTTATCACTGCAGGGTTTTTGATCTTTACACGTAGGTTGAGAGTGTGAGGACTGGAAGCAGACACAGATGTACATCACAAACTGCAGAGCTGTGTGTCTGTCTGTACCGTGCCATCCACCTGCAGTAGTAATGGGGGACAGTACATGTGGAGATAATTTGTGTGTGGAAGAATAATGGATTTTTGGACAGTTTACAGAAAGTACTGTCTTTAGAAAAGAAACACAGCCTGTGTTAGAGTTAAGCAAGATACTGTAATCTACAATAACTGTTATGAGCTCTTTCAGCAGGACGAGCTGTGCTGAACTAAAATGGGTAGATGTGGAGGCTGAATTGCCACGAGGTAGGCGCAAATGTGAGAGCTGGCAGTTTGCAGAAGAGCCCCTTGAGCAGGAGCACTGCTTCACGTCCAGTGCTCTGTGGCACACTGTGTTTGATGTCCTGCCTTGGAGCAGCTCTTGCCGTGCACCAGGTATGTACTGCCTTGCTCCATGAGGGCGAGGCCGTGATTTTTTACCATGAACTAGCTACTCCTCTCAAGGTCGAGATTGCCACCTGGATCTCAGTGAGGCAAACTCCTCTTACACTGCTAGGAACAAAGCCGTGAAAAAAACAAAAGCCTTTCTTAATTCTCTTTCTTGAGGTGGTGACACCCAGCTAATACACTTGAAAGAAGGATTTAAGTGACAAGTGGCTGGCAGTTGTCTAACCTATTACTTTTAAACACTACAGTTTAATCTGTTTGATTGGAAAGCTTTAGAATTCACTTCCTAAAGAGCTCCCGGTGGCAAGCAGTACAAAAGTAAAAATCACCCAAATTGTCTCTCTTGAGAGCCTGACTTGAATGAGAAACATGCCCTGAAGTTTGCATGTGTGGGACCACAGCAAGAAAGAATGAACAAGGTAAATATTCACGTTCTGTCTTGTTGTTTCTTTCAGAAAGTTATTAATTCCCTTTAAGAAAAAGCTGAGTTCAGATGTAAAAAGCAAAAGCAGAATCAGTTTTTAAAATGCTATTGAAATTTGAGTGAAGCTTCCATTCAACTGCAGCAAGAAAAGCAGCCTTATGATATTAGGAATAGATTCTTTCTCCATCCCACACAAATCAGGAATACATTTCTTAGGGTGTTGTTTAAATGAGAGTTTGGAGGAAAGATTATGGCTGTACACTAGATCAATCTCAGCCTCTAGAGCAGACGTTTCTAATTTCCATGAAATTAAGTTATGGAAGGTTAAAATGTTGCTTGAATGATGAATAATACATGCTTCAAATATCCTGCATGCGTGTTTCATCACATGAACCAAATGCTGTGGAGATTTCAAATTAAAATTATTATCCTGTTTTTTCCTCTCTACACTCCATCTTCAATACAAATTAATTAGTTTTACCTTGCTTGCCCTTTTGCTAAGAGCTTTGAATGGTGTGAATAGAGTTCCATGCTTAATGTCTGGATGTGAACTATTATGGTGATTGAGACTGTATTTCCAAATTTTTTAAACTAATTCTTATGGTATGTCAGCAAGATACTAAAACATTACTTAACTAGACTAAGCATTGCCCATTATTTAGAAGCTTGTATAATGGAATTTTTTCATCTAGGATCAAATTTAAAATTTCCAGTATCCATGACAAACCCAAATATTTACATCCATCCCTTGCACTTTCCCTAAGGGTACTACTGAAACCTTTATAATGATAACATTGTGGTCACATCAACTCTAAACTTTGAATGGAATAAACGTACGAAGAATTTGCAGTGCCTAAAATAGGGTATTTTTGCTAGAGACAAACTTATTTGAGAAACATGATTTTTTAGCATCTGGTGAAGTGACTTCTTTCAGCCACGTAGGTGTTCTGCAGATAGAAGGTGTTTTACTTTTATGTCCATAATTGTGTATCTGGAGCCACACATTTCCTTTTTGTACACAAAATGAAAGGGCTTCCTCTTTCTATCTCAATCACCACTTGTGTCCCTGGTCATATTAAAACTACAAATAGAATCAATCATGCTCCTGATGAGAGGAAATGTGGTGGTGATAATTACATCTCCATTGAATTTCTGTAGCTGTTCTAGAGAGGAGAGAAATTGAGTGACAACCTAAATGCATTGTAACAATGTACTGGGAAAATAAATGCAGCTGACATGTCACCCACAACAAATGTACTGTGCTCAACATAATGGATAGGATTTAAACACTTCCAAGCATATTAGATAGAGCTTGCCACAATTTCTTTCCCAGATAGCTGGGTTAGGCTTATGACATGATCATATGGTACCTGATGGACATAAATATGTGTTAGAAAGGAATGTCAGGTACTCAGACCCCTAAGATCTGTCAATGTAGGCAGATTTCAGATTTATCTAATGTGAAATATCTAACTCCAGGAAGAATCATCTTTTTGGGAAGATATTCACATTTTAATATACATGAGATATCTGCCTTTCCCTTTAAGCAGAATGGATTGCAGTGAAAAGTTATCATATACCTGTCTTTGACAGCCTTGCTGCTAATATATTGCCTTAAAGCAAAAGTTAATGTGAACTTGAAACTGCTTTCTTGTGACAAAGACTAAGAAGAAACATAAATTTAAAAAGCAAAGAGAAACATTTCACAACCTTGATAATCACAGGTTAATGATAAGAAAGACTCATGTTACTATGGATTTCCTCCTAGATTTCAGTTTTATGGCTGAATTTTCACCTTTATCTTTCTTTCACCTTTTCTACCTTTACCATAGTCTTGGTGTTAGTCCAGGGGTCCTGTTTTTCTTCTCACTGGTTCGACATTTCTTCCTCCTCAATGACTGACACACTTTTCAAATCTTTATGTCTTTCCTTCTCTATAGGGAAGGTAAGAAATTTACATTTACTTGGATGGACAGAGATGGCAGCTAGGTCTGTATGAGACAGACTGAGAATTTGTGATTTGATTAACTGTGGACAGAAGCTAGAAGAGGTAAGAAAGAAGGAAATGAGTGTTGCAGAATCTGAGAGAAGAAGATGTGAAAGATATGAAGAAAAGAGAGCTCAGGGAAGAGAGTGGTATCCTTCAGCACCATGACTCAGAAGACACCTAAGCCAGTGCTGATCTTTCCAAGTATGTCAGGAAGGAGGTAATTTAATAACTGGGGGGTTGCAATAAAACTTTTGTCTTGTATGCACTGGTCTTCAGTGTTTGTGTACTTAACACTTCGTTATGAATGGATATTATGGGGTTTAAATAAGTTTCTACCTCTGCTTAGGCCTATAGCAATAGATAGTAACTTACTGAGGTGGCCTGCACACCAGAACCCACTTCCATTCGCAAGTTCTTTTAATAATGGCTGATTCGGTGTATTATAGAATAAATCATTTATTCAATAGACACAAATTGAACAGACAAGAGACTTAAAACAGAATATTACTACACAGGGAAAAGAAAAAAAAATATTAATAGTTAAATATACAGTGCACGTTTCAGTTACTATTAATTCAATACAGCTAGCGGAAGAAATAGTATATTTAGGATTCAATGTATCTTACCATCCAACTGTTGAAGGATGTTCACATACATCAGATCCTACGACTCTCAATCTCCGGAGAAGTAGGGCCACAGGGCTGCGCAAACCTCGGGGAGAAACTCTCTGAACACATTCGTAGAATATGCAAGAGAAATTTCTGACTTTGTGGCGGCTTTGTGATACTTTTATAGAACAAAAGACATGCCTTCTGTCATGTACATATTTTTTATCTCTTCTTCCATCTGTCCTCCCGACTTCTGCTGTGAGGTCTGGTCAGACCTTGGGTGTAAGGATGTGACCCCTGGAAGGCTATTGCCTCAGAGGTTATCTGTCATATGTGCACCTCGGTGGGAAGAAGGAGAAGGGGGTCGTCCTGCCACACACTTAACTCAGCAAAGGGCTCTCCCTACTACTCTGTGCAAAAGCAAACAGGCTTTTGGATGCAGGCATTAGATCTCTTTCAAAGGTTTTATGCATATGGCTGCCTGAAAGCTGGCTGATACTCTCTGACACCTTGTTTAATCAGATTGTCTCTAATTTCTCTGTGTGTCCATACACTGTATACCAAAATACTTTACATATGAAGTTTCAAGTGGTTTAGAGGAAATTGATAATGTTCGAGGCCCTTATTTGGATTTGTGTCTTCAATGTTTCACTCTGTTCTCACCAATCCCATGATCACTGTACAGCTGAAAAATATGTGACTGTTCTTGCTACACAAACAATAAACATTAACTACAGTAGATTGAAATGTATAAAAGAGGCATAAAATGCATCAACACTTTCTCTATGCTGAATTCTTAGTGCTGCCAAAAGTAGAAAATGAGAAGTGTCACCACTACTAGCTGTCATCCCCTGGCTCTAGTGAGCAATACTGACACTTTTCTGGATGCCAGTTCTATTTTTCTATATTCCTATACAGTATTCAGCCCCTATATATTCCTGTACAGTAAGGAAAATGTAAAGCTACACAGTCTAAGGAAAAAAATGTTCAATGGAAGGTGTCTACTTCCTGCCTCTTCTCCAGCTACTTCAAGCATGATAGCTCTCAAGCATAAGCATTTCATTTACTTTCTGAAAGTAATACCCAGTGATGATAGCCTCGATCAGTCTCCCACAATGACAAGAGAGAGCACCAGCAAACTGGGTTTAGCAGATTTTTCTGATTATGATGCAGGACTATACGTCTTGGCAACAAACAGAAATATTTAAAAGGGCAAGAAAAGTTCATTAAATCAATCTAAATTTTTTGTTTGTTTATTTTAAGCATGAAGGAGATGAGTTTCTGAGTGTATGTGAAAGCCAGTATCATTGTAGTGACTTCAGTAAAACTTCTGTCAGTTGCAGAATCAAAATCAGAAGCTATGCTTAGAAAAACATTTATGCATCTGGTACCCATTACAGCAAAAAAAAGATGCCAAAGTGTCCTTAAATGTGTTTTTTAGGATTTAAAAACTGAATAGGCAGGGCCTTTCCAAAGTATTTTTACTTTCATGACATGGATCCTGTACAAAGCAAAGGAAAAAGCACATTTTGAAAACTTAATATTGCAAACTGCAAATACATTAGCTTTAAGTGTTTTCCTCTACCTAGAGATTTTTTTAGAACAGTGATCTATTTTTAATTTTTGTCTTTAAAGAAAAAAATGCCAACATCTGTCAGGATTAAAACAAATTTATTTTTATTATCAATTTTATAACAAACACTTTTAGCAATCCTTTTATCTTGCCTACAGTCTTTGAATGTCACCCGGAGAGGCCATGATCTGGAGTTATACATGTACACACACGTGCACTTTGCCTATCAAGCAGGCCTCCCTACTCTGTGTACTGGTGTAGTGCTGGTTTCTGTGTTTTCTACTTGTCATTAATGGTCTAAATGTATGTGCTATATCAAAAAGTACTTTCATTCCTCTGTTCTTTTGATAAATTACTACTCCTTTCTCAACCCTGCACAATAAGTGATGCAAGTAATTCAAGGCCTGATTTCCTTGCTGGCTTCTTTCCCTTTCCACCCCCTCAAAACAGCCTTCGGATTTTCCAGCATCATGCTTCATTTACATGAGAAAACGACATTTTAGAAAGTAATTGGAAAAAGTGTATTTAAAAACAATCCAACAAAGCAGACAGTCTCATTAGAGGTGCCCCAGGCTGCACCATAATGGCCTGGAAATCACTTATGCACAACTCTAACTCTGCTTGAGGAGGAACTAATGTAAAGACACATTTTATTTGGTTTTAAATGTAGTTTTCTTAGTGAAAGTCAGTTTGGGCTGTCAAAGAAATAATTGCAAATTCTTTCCAGTTGCTACCAATTGTTATTACTTACTATTTCCCTTTCTCTTTTTGTAGCAAGTTACATGACCTAAAGAACTCAGAATAGCTTTCGAAAGTCATGAATAAAGACTGATATGTATATTATAGTTTAGAAATGTGGAATTGAGGTTAAGGGACTTGCTGAGGAAAGCATCACAAATGGTAGATCTGAAAGTGAAACTGAGATCCTTGGATACTTGTTCTTCTATTTTAATCTGTCCTAAATTACAGTGATATTTTCATTACATTATAGCTCCTTTCAACAGCATATTCATGTAATAAGACAATTTCTAAATGCTGTCAACTAAGTGGCAGATTTTGCTGTGAGTTCATGATGATTCTGGAGTGGGTATAGGAGATGTCTACAAAGATGATTAAGGGACTAGAACATCTCAATTACCAGGGCAGGCTGAGAGAGTTGGGCCTGTTCAGCCTCAAGAAGAGGTAACTGAGAGGGAACCTAGCCAATGTATACATGTATCTGAAGGGAAGGCACCAAGAGGATGGATCCAGGTGCTTCTCCATCAAGCCAAACAATAGCACAAGAGGTAACGGACAGAAGTTAATGCACAGGGAGTTCCATCTGAATATGAGAAAGGCCTTCTTTATTGTGCGGTTGACTGAGCACTGTAACAGACTGTCCAGAGAAATTCTGGAGTCTCCCTCACTGAAGATATTCAAGACCTGTTTGGACACAACCCTGTGCCATGTGCTCTGGGATGACCCTGAGGGCATTCCTGTCCCAAATACAAATTTGCTATAGACAATGTTTCAGTTATTTCTAATGCTCTTTTCTTTCCACAGAGTTAAGTTGCTGCTCAGCACTTTGGGACAAAGCTGTTAGATTACAAACACAATTCAAATTTCTGGAGGAAAGAAAACCTTGATCTGTGTCTGATTAACACTCAAAATTAATTTCATCATGTTAAGGATAAGAGATGGTACAACACAAATGAGTGCCTCCAAACAAGAACTAAGGAAAATTCCCCAAGTTATAGTGGCAGCAATTGCTGTAGTAAGGAAACCATCATGTCCAGTTTTCATAAACCTGTGTGTGAGTGACATCCCAGTTAGAAACGTCTTTCAGGGTTATGCAGCATGGTTGGCTGGAATTATAATGATACATAAAGTCAGTAGTATCCTCCACATCACAGTGGAACAAGATGAAATTTTTCAGAAGGTAAGTACACAGCAGAAAAAAAACTTGGAGTGAGATTTTTGCCTGGAGAGGGTTTCTGACCACAATAAATTTTTCTGAAGGTTTATGAGGACATGTATTTGCTCACAGTATATCAGTCTTCCCATCAATGACCCTGATATTTGTTCTTTCTTTCCCACTATCTTTTCAAAAGCTGTATTCTCCATGTACTACAATGGCTTCTCAAATTTATACTTAAAAATTCAAGTTTATTATATAAACCTAAAGGTTTTTGAACTTTCTTAAAATTTAACTTAAAAGGCTTAGGATCTAAGAAATTAATCTTAATGAAAAAGCTCTCAAGAGGGAGATCATTATTATGTTTTTGTGGCTTTCCACTTAAACTTGGACCTGCTGGACCTGTGATCCATACAGAAATGTAGAGTTATCTAATTTCTTTTGAAACCACTGACATGAGGCATTTAAATATATTTTAAGGTCCTGACCTCTAATACTATGCAATGCTTGCAGGCCACTGTTTGCTGAAGGCAAACCAACCTTTTCCCTTGTAATTTTCTATGGCTTCGGTGTGCTGTGTTACAACTGCTTCAGCAGTTTGCCATGCAGAACCCCTAAGGCAGTGACCCCTTCAATTCTTATTGATGCTCTGCAGAGAAGGCAATGGAATACTGACTCAGACAACATGTTCTTTCTAGTGAAAACTCCAGGCAGACAGAAGTAGTAGTACCTGATACTGGATGTTGTTGAAACAGATCTGTAAAGCAGAAGAGTATCCTAGAAGGGGAGAATGAATAATGCTGCTACAGACCTAGGGAATCTACATTTCTAGTTAGAATACCAGACTGCTGGCAGCTAGCCTGCATATTATATCCAGCTGGTTGGCAGCCACAGGCGTCATCTCATTTCACAATAAATTTGAACACTTTGAA
The DNA here is from genome assembly GCA_013397795.1 of Orthonyx spaldingii. NCBI lineage: Eukaryota > Metazoa > Chordata > Aves > Passeriformes > Orthonychidae > Orthonyx > Orthonyx spaldingii. Next base: position 2,483,951 of record VZTJ01000383.1, read on the forward strand.
GTTTTCTGTTTAACTCAAGTCATTAAATCATCTTATTTCTGAACAAAATAGACACCTTCCAGGTCACCTGGTTTGAAATTACATTAGCTTAGGGTTTTCTCACTTAATTGCAACTTTCACATTAAAATATGAGGGCTGAGAATCTCGCTTTTTTTATTTATGCATGATTTAATTTTAGTTACTACCAAAACACACCACTTCAGACATATCTGGCAAAAACAGGTGTTTTACTGTGGAAATAGATATCAACTTCAATTTTCCAGACTATAATGGATATTCAAGACTGGGGGACAGTGTAATTTTAATTGCTGATGAAGATATTTTGTGCTGGTCAGAGCAAGACTAAGACTGCAAGCTGCCACGAAAGACGTCTTTTTTTAAAACATATTTCAGTTGTCATGAGCGTCATTCTGTATTGTGGCGGTCGCCCAGCCGGTGGCGCAGCCACCGGCTGGGTCGCCCATGGCGTTCGAGGCTGCGGCTCAGCCTGCCTTTTCTGTGGAGATTAATGATCAAATGGATTGGGTAGATGAAACCTCTTGGGACAGCGAGTCCTGAGAGGTAGGCAGGCTGGGGGCAGTTTCCCGCCATGGGTTGCTGTCCATCAAAACACCGTCCCCTCCCCTTTCCCCTCACAGATGATTTAAATATTCATATAGTTGATTTAATATTCATATGTTACTAGAATGTTCAGTGGTTCTGTTTTCCCTATTGGTGTATTCAAATATGTCCCTCCTTTGTGTCTTGTTCATTGGTTGCTGTCATCCCCCTTCATGTACCCCATTTGTCCATTCCCTTCCTCCTCCCCATTTTCCCTTCCCTTAAAACCCCCTGCAACGGTCATTTCGGGGCTCGTTTTGTGGCTCCCGTCCTTGCAGTGAGTTCTCCTGTCCCCTTCAGGGCAGGGAATAAACTCTTGGATTCACACCACAAACGAGTCCTCCTTTATTCCTTTGCTGCCTCCGCGTCGCATCTGAGCCAACAGCTGCTGCCAGCCCCAGCCTGGGCTTTGGGATTAACCACCAGCCTCTGAGCTGCCCCGAGAAGGCTAAAGGCATCGCCTTACCGCTGCACACGCTTGTGCAGCGTGAGAGCCTGTGTCCGGGCACACGAGGATACTGTCGCCCGTTGACCAGCCGGGCGGTCAAGCGGCTTGCGACACTGTATCTCCCACGGAGACCTTCAAGATGATTATAGATATGACAGCCTGAGCCCTGTTTTGCCTTCCTCATTCCCTTCACCTGCTCTTCCTTCTCTTCTCTCCTTTTGCTCACCATCAACTCCTTGGTGGTTTTCTGAATGTGAGGGGCTGCCTCCAGCTATGTGGAGTTTGGTTAAATAACAAAGGAACTCCTCTCTGTCTAATTCACCTTCTAAAATTCAGAGTGCTCTGTTTAGAAATAGAAGTGAGCTCTGCAGCTTTGAATTCTGTTTCAGGAAGTCTGTGTTTTACCTAACCAGATAGCCAATCACGTGTACAAGTACATGTGACTTGAGTATTTGAAGACGTATTGTTTTACCGCTACTACTTAGACCGCAAAGTGGTGATTTATGACTATTGTCTTCTTAAGCATGGCCAGATCATAAAAGAAAAGCAATTTTCTGGTCCATACTGTGTACTATTAGTGTCTTGCACACTAAGAGTGTGCTGTTAAATATGCAGCATTTCTCTTCCACTTCATGATTGCCAGGTCAACAAAGATGCACATAAGGTGTTCCATATGTTTTCACTGCCACTTCTTTTGACGCAGCCATCCCTGAGAATAGCATTTGTCCTGGAAAAAGTAGGAAGAAGTTAAATGTCATGGTCCAAACAAATTGCCAGGTAATGCAGAACACTATTGCAAAACTGAGGGTTACATTTAGCAGCATCACTGCACTGTGTTTTAAGAAGGCCTGACTGCTTCTGGGGGATGATGTTACCATAAGGCCCCATTGCTGCCCCTTCCCAACTGTGCTCTCAGTACCTGTGTGTAGAAATCAGGACTCCTCATGAGCTTAGCCCAGACTCAGGTTTATAACTAAGCTTCTCTTTATTCCTGTCTTCTCCATGGAGGGGTATAGGGTATGACCAGGGCCAGTGTGTGACTGTAATGAATAGGCAGATCTTTGGAGGAAAGGAATGTTATGAGTGAGTGAGTAGCTGTGTGAGTGTCAATACAGAAGCTCTTGCTGCAGAAGGAGGTAGGAGGTGTCCTAAACAATCAGGTTTGGGAGCTGAGGGAGTAAAAGCAGCAGATATTCTGAGCAATGCTGGCAACAAATAGCTCCCCACTGGGGGAAAAACCCCAAGCATTGCACAGAGTCCTTCCTTGGATCTCCCTGCTCCAAAGTAAGGCAGGACAAAAACAGTTTTGTCATTTCAAAAGAGTATGAAGTTACAAGGTTCTCACACTTTCAGCTAAAATGTATTGTGAAGCCCTAATTGTCACAATTAATTAGTACCAGAGGGATTTGACTCTTGAGATTTGGAGAAGTTTGCAGAACTTTTGATCTCATATAATCTCTCCTTCCTTTTCTTGAATCAGGAAAAATACAATTCCAAACCAGATTTCGTCTTACACGAGGAATGGAAACTTTATTCTGGAAATGTCCATATGTATTGTTTTGACCACACAAACACTTTTCCTCAAACTTCATTAAATTGAAAGTTCCTTTAATATTTCTCTCACAAGAAGTTTTAGTGTTTACCCATTGTTTTACATTGTCTAAATATTTTTTTCATTGATAAACACTTTGTTTATTTGTTTGTTCTGTTAGTCTAATTTCTTCCTTGACAATTCTTCATTACTGATCTTATTTTTATTATCCATTCTTTTTATCTGCCCACTTTCATCTTAGTCACTGGGTGACTTCATCTGGGTGTCATTTTCATCTTCAAATTCTAAAAATGTCTGCAAATATTTTGAAATTGTGATGGTGCCTCAGTGCAGCTTATTTTTCATGAAAAGGTTAGTATATTGACTTCAGGAAAGCAGTTATAATTCTACAAAATTATTCTATTGAAAAACTTAAAATCTTAAAATGAAAAAATCTTAAAAATTTTTTTAAGAAAAATTTTCTTAAAAGATCTGAGTCTTTTCAGTTTGCTATTTAGTACTAGACTATAAGGCTTAATCTGTATGTACATATTGGCATAGGACAGACAACATTTAAACTAATTTCCCATAAATTTTCATGTGCAATATAATCACACAATATATTAATTATACTGGTATAATACTGAGTTTTGTTTTTACATTAGTTTATTTGCAGTTCTGATTTTATAGCAACATAAATACCAGTGAGATTGGAGGAACCAATAACCAAACTACTTTTGTTGTGGGCTATCTAATTAGTTTTGTTTAGCATTTATTTAATAAGACTTTTCCTCTAAAATACATATCTTTTATGATACAGTCAGCTGTCAGTGTCTTTCTTAGAAATATTGTATTATCAAACAGATCAGGCAGTTTTAATTTTTTTTCAATAAAGCTGGATCAGGCATGAAAAATGGACAGGGGGAACTGAAATTGATGTCAAGTTTCTTTTCCAAATATATCCTTGTTTGAAAGGAACATTTGTTTTATAACAGTAGGATAAGAGGTTCAAAGCAATATGTAGTGGAAATCATAGCAATATCACTTAAATCCACAGTGAGGACACAAGATAATGGCCCAGTTTGAAGCCTGTTAAACTCAATATATTCTTGCCATTGCCTTCAGTGAGCTTGGAATCAGAAATGCATTTCTTTGGCCATCTCTTCACAATTTAAAACCTGATATTTTGTTGTGAAATATATGAACACCAAAAAAATCCAAATATTATCCTCTTTACTTCTTCCATTCCTGTGCCTCTAAGCTGACACAAACAGAGAAGGGGATTTTGTGGCTCTTATTGCCTGTGTACCATGTGGATGCAGGGGCTGTACTGCAGCACAAGCTTTGGGTTCAGGTGTTGGGGTACACAGCTGAACTTGGGCACGGGCACCAGGTGAATGGTTGATACATGGGGAATTTACACAAGAGTTCAGTGGTGCAAGGCTGGAGTGACTTCATCGGGACCAAATGCTGACATCTGAACTGGAAACTGTACAGACAGTCCATCGTATAGAACTGGGGGTCAGGATTACAGCAGCGTACACATTTAAATCAATGCAGAGTTTTGCTTATAACTGGTGGTTCCATAGTGTTAAATCCCATACCTGCTGTCTGGACTTTGGCCTTTGACTACAGAAGGTGCAGCTGGAGTCACTAAATTTGGAAACAGGCCAGGATTAATGCAGGGAGAGAGCACACTGTGCAAGGATTACCAGAAACATGTTCTGTATGTGTTGACTATCTGGACACAGTGGTGGTTTAGAATGTCCTGAGATTTATTACAAAACCCAGCAACATTCAGTCATGGGGGAAGATATTTTGCCTTCAAAAAAAAACCTTGAGGTAGCTAACAACATGGCTTCATTTACCCAACGCTGTATTACTGAGCTTCTTAACTTTTTCTCCTTCATGTTTTAACCTTGTCTCCATCTTCAATTTCAGCAAGAGGGAGAGCCCATATTTCACTGCGGAATAGAAAATAAGATGAAATGTAGATTAGCATAAAGCTATTTCTCTTTGTCTCTTTACTTTTCATTCCCCATGATTTAAAACTGCATGTAGTCCCCAAAGGTTTTAAATATATTTAAGTAAAATTGTCTGTATCAAACCAGCTGAGCGTGCACTTGCCTCATGCATTCATCAAACTTACCAGTTTACCAACTCCTCTTTAATAACACTTGCCTGCCAGATGGACAACATCACTGACATAAGGTACTGAATGGAAAAAAAAAGATTTCTCTGAGGGCAGAGTCCTATTTGTGATCGTTAAAACTAATATGTCATCCTCTCGAGTAAAACCTGTTAAACACACACATATTACGATAGAGATCACTGAAACCTTTCTAACAACGGTGTGGGTTTTGTTGTGGAGCTAACTCAATCCTTTGCATGTATTCTTCTATGTGCTGAGCTCACAGAACACTCACCTGTCCCATTGTCAGTGCTTTATTGCATAACCCCAACACCCTGTATTCTACCCATTTTCCTCTATATCGTCTCTTCTACACCTTTATCACCACACTATTTAAGTACCATTCACCAGGGCATTAAGCATTGTACCTGCCATCTGTCATATGTTTGTCCTCTGATCCTCTCTGTAGGGAGTGTGATGTGCTCAGTAAGGTGCCCTGTTCTGATAGGATTTTTGTTGGAATAGTTTTTTTACAAGTGTGTAAAAATAGATGAAAATCTGCCTTGGCCTTAGGGTAGGTGAGGAAGTCAGTGATGTACTCAGCTCCTAGTTCATGGGGGAGTTTACCCCACAGAATAGACCAGCTCCTGAGACAGCAGTGAGAGAGGAAAACCTTGCACTTGTGGAAGGTGCTGTTGGGCTTTCCCAAATTTAAGTAGATATTTTACAATACCCAGTTCCAGACCAAAAGGCGCTTCAAAGAAAAGATTCAAGACCTTGAATTTAATTTGGATGCTTTTGAAATCCCCCAGCAGAGTTTTACAGTGCTCCTGGTAACTTTTGTTCCTGAAGAGACAGTTCTTATTCTTGGCCCTTTCTTCTGTTCCAGATTGGTGCTACAGCTTAGTTTGCCAATCTGTCAAGACACATTTTAAGGCTGCCTCAACAGCAAAAGCATTGCTTTTGTCTGCAAGCTATCAGCCAGGCCTTCCAGGGAAAACAGCACATACTGCTTTCATTCCTTTTTGGAAGCCTCCTCCAACAGTTTTTAAAAACTTGTGTCAGGTCTTGTCCATCTCCCTCTTGGCCATCTTTGTTTCCTGAAAATGCTTTTATTACTCATTGCATTTTGTTTTGAGAGTAGAAATTAAGAAACAGAAATTTAAAAGAAGCTGTGTTGAGAGGCTCTGTGGTACAATTTCATTTGTGAAATTCAGAGTGTGTTTCTGTGTGTGCTGTCTTTTGTTACATAATATTTTTGTAGCTTTCTGTAGCATAGACAGATATGCAGACAGCCGAAATCCTGCAATTATCACAAAGAAACTCTGTGACCTGGAAAGACCAGCTAGTGTGTGAATTCACACAAGTTAATCATTTAACACTGTTTCTCCATGTTTCTGTCACCAAACCAAGAGTTTTACTGTCTCCTTCAGCAGCCTGACACTAAAGCACCTTCTATTGCAAATAGCTTTAAAGTGGCACAATTGATTTTAGTCTGAAGAAGTAATGGGTAAACGAATTTGGTAATAAAATAGAAGCATGTCCAGAGCTGAAGCGTGGAGTTTAAAAACCCACAAATTGCAAGACTTGCTGAAAGAGTCATGATGCTAGATGGAAGACAAGTGCAACATGTTCTGTTACCATGTTCAAACAAGCAGAATAATTTTGAAGAATTGATACCAGGGCTTCTTGTTATGCCTAGAAGTCATTTTGACTCTCTGCTGGATTACCACTAATGGTAGCACTTACTGCTAGCCTTATCTCTGCTCAGTTATATAGGTTTCTGTAAGGATGTGGCTCTTAAACCCATTTAATGAAGCTTGGCAATACAACCATGGTGATTTTGGCCAAGGTTTTAAATTAAACTTTTAAATCTTGGAATATTAATACAGACTCTACTGCAATTTGATTAATATGTGAAAAATAGAAAATCAATAAAAATAGATAATAGAAATCAATAGTATGTGATTTCTATATCCAAGCCGATACCCACTTCACAACAGGACCATTGCTAACATCAATTATTCTGGTCATTGTCCTCCTTATATAAGCAAGGAGGGCATGATAGTAAAGCCATGTCAGAGCTATAATGGACAGGAATCCAACATGAAGCTTTTCAGGTTATATCTCATATTGATCTTTTTTTACCGTTTAATTTTATTCTAGCTGATGTACTAATGCATTGCTATGTGAAAATGATATCTTTAAACAAAAATGTCCAACTAAATCTTTTCAGGTAAAGCAGATTTTTCCAGATTCCAGTCAAGAGTTCGTTATTAGTTTCCTCAGGGCACAAGGGCCAATAGAAAGAGCTGTAGATCTTCAAACCTGTTTCTGTAAACTGTCTCTGGTCAGTGGCCTGCAGGAATCATATAAAGCAGTGGTAGGTGTAAAGGCTCTTTTCTGAGTGTAGTTTGTCTGTGTGGCTTCACCAACAGCACTAAACAACACTTAAGAGTTGTTTGGTTTTAGTGTTCTGCAGGACAGGATAAAGATTGACAAGGTCCATTGATTCAAATGTTTAGAAGCACATGCTCCAAAACATTACTGTGAATAATGTCTGTCTGACACTGCTTTGCAGGTCTCGATCAATCATGGTCTGGATCCATACAAATATGATACCTCATAAATGTTCATTATTAGTATTTACATTGCATAGAGCCTGTGCTGGTAGGGAAAAGGTGCTGGGGATCTGTTTGCTTAATATGATTGATAAACAAACCCTTACTGTGACTTGTCTTTGCAGTTTTATACCATTCTGTTGAAAGGTTGAGGAGATTTATGATGCACAAAGTGCAAATTGATGGCTATTTTGGAGGATAAGATATGTGACCTGGAAATGCCAAGTTCAGCATAGTGCAGAATTAAAGAACTGCTTTTCTGACAAGTAGATTTGGAACTCACTGTCACAGTGGCGTGGGAACTGGTTAGGTTGCAAACTGATGCAGTTGACTAGTGATCTGTAACTAAGAGATGTTTAATATGCTGAATATTATTGTCTCAATATCAGTCACTTATTACTGAGTCACCTGCTGAGAAAAAAGAGGGACTTCTCCAACAAATATTGCTACTATAGGAAACAGGAATAAAGAGCTGCTGAAGATATCTTCAAAGGAAAGACATGCAGTCTATAATTTAAATAAAAATAAATGCAAACTATTCAAGAAGAAAAAAGGAACAACAAATGGCCTGTTTTCCAAGTGTAAAAAATGTAGAAATGTAACAGTAATATTGGATGGAATGATCAGTCAGACAGGCCTTGCTCTGCTGAAAATACACATGGAAATAAAAAATATTACATGGAACAGCATAAATAACAAAGGTGTGGGATGTGCAGAAGACTAGAAAAGCAGAGAGAAGTTCAAGTGATGTTTTGGGTTTTATAAAAAGCAGAAAAGAGAACTTCTTGGAGGTAAGGACAGCTGACTGGTGAAAATAGAATATTTTGGCTTTGTGGAGCACTGAACTTTGTCACAGTCCCTCCCATACTGTTAGAGAACTACTTTTCTCAGCTGGAAATAAGTAGGAAGAGAATAAGTAGGAAGAGAAGTAGCAAAAAGAACAAGGGGTATAAAGACAGCAAAGATAGTACATATTTAAACTCAGTGCGTCATAAACACTGTGATCTGATGTGGCAAGGAATATGAAGGCAAGGCATTTTTCACTAAATCATTTACCCATGTTACAACACTGACTACTGAGCTAGGGGACCTGGTAATTCTCATTAATGAGAAGAAATTTTATTTAAAACTGGCATTACTGGAACACAGTGGGATGATCTGTATGACTAGAATATTAAAATACACCATACAGAATGCATCAGAAATCGAGGGAAACTGAGCCCAGCCCTCCATGGATCACAACAGAGGGACGTGACATTTTTGCTCTTTACTAGACAATGTAAAATGATTGAGCTTGATTCCTTTGAATCATTGCAAAGGAATAATCTTCTCAGAGTGTGGCTGCCTTACTCAGAGGAGACTGAAGCCTTCAAGGGATGGACAATGGACAACCTACTTTTTCAGCAGTGCCCAGTTGCAGTGGATTCCTGCCCCAGCCATGTTTACAGGTATCCTTGACCTTAAGAAGAAGGTATTTTGCAGAGACCAGCAAGTCATTTTCTTCTTCCTATGCTTTTATTGCTCAGTGCTCCACTCCGCAAGAGTAGCTCAAGTTTATGAGATTAAAATTTGTTAAAAAGACAATTTTATTTACCTTTCTAATCTAGATACTTCAACATTTTCATAAGCTACATGAGCTTTATTCTGTGACATGAACAAATATTCCCAGAGGCACACAATGTATTCCTCTGAGAATTAAATCAAAGCAGATTTCATAAAGGAAAAAAAAAGGATTTATCTTCTTTTTCCTCTCTTCACTCAGAGGTGCTTCTAACTCAATGTCTCAAACCCATCATGGGACAGACCCTGCATTACTTGGTGTAGTTGCAGATTAACACCTCCTTCACTGTACAGAGCAATACACTACTGTGAAAAGCAGAATCTAATCTTCTGTAAGTAATGTCTAAAAAAATAAAGCAACCGAACATGGAACCCCCTTGACACTGTATCTGGTGGATTCACCAGGTACTTTTTTCAGTGCTCAAAAGAAGAATTTTGAACGAGGTTCTCATCTCGTCTGGTCTCGTCTCCTTTCGTCTCGTCTCCTCTCATCTCATCTCCTCTCGTCTCATCTCCTCTGGTCTGGTCTGGTCTGGTCTGGTCTGGTCTGGTCTCCTCTCCTCTCCTCTCCTTGTTAAAATATTTCAAGAATAAAAGAGAAAGCTCATTAACATATGTCTTGAGGGGACAGGGATAATGATCTGATAGCTTTTTGAGGGTAGAACCCCTTTTTTTTAGCAAAAGCAACATCCCGATTAAAAAATTCTCTTATCTATCTTCCTTTTGTCTATGGAATCATGGACAGAGTTTAAAGGGGGTTTAACATACAATATATAACATTTTAATGCTTGTAGGAAGAGAAACTGGAACTTGTAAATCTCCTGTCTCCCATCAGAAGTCACTGTCAATCCAGGGTGTTTAGCCTCCTCCTGGATCAGGCCCAGTATGAAGCACATAAGTTTTTCTGAAACCGTGTTAATTCCTTCTCTCAGACCTGAACAAATAACTTTCTACTTTTCAGTCACAGAACAATCAAAGTGACAGGAATAGATGATTAATGTCAGCAGTTGGACTGGCTGGATTTTTGCATATTGTCCCCAACACAGTTGGGCTAAGCAAATTAAAGAACTAGTAATTCTTCAGGCAAAATCTTTGCCTTCAGCAAATGCTGACAAAGCTACCCAAATTTGCTGCTGCTGGCAGCTTATTCTCAAGCTTGAAAATAAACTTAGGATTAAAGGGTTTTTATATAAAAACTTTTGTCTATCTAGTGGAGCTCATGAAAATGTTTTCATCTGAATTGTTTTCTATCAGAAAATGGTGACTGGGTGGAATCCAAGTGCTCCACAAACCTGCTTTTGGTGGTGCTGGGGAACACAGGGACTGCCAGGCTACCTCTCTGTCTCTCAACTCTAAATCCTCAGAGAGACATACAGCCTGTTTCAGTGCCAGGGAGGCCATCTCCCCAGGATGCCAAAAGCAGAGAAGGATTTGAGAAAATCCATATTATTACAAAATATGACTATTTTAATATGTCTACCCTGTGCTAAATGCTGCTGAGTAAAAGAACAGTTATGTCTCTGTAGTCCTATAAGTACTATACAAAATAATGGCATCATCTGGAGTTAGTCAATTTGTGGTCACTTCAAAACTGACCTTTAAAGAAAGAAGTGAGAACATGTTGCCCTTTCATTTATAAGCATGTAATTTTTGTTCATTCTTGGGTATGATTTTCTCTGAGAGCACAAGAAGTTTAATGTTGAAGTAAAAACACAATTCTGGCATTTCAGCCCCCACATCTGCAAAAGTAGTAGTTAGGCTTGTTTGGTTCACTAAATTGACATAAATAATATTGCTTTTTTCCTTGTATTTTTCATTGTTAATAATAATAATAATAATAATAATAATAATCATCATCATCATCATCATCATCATCATAATCATAATAATAAATAATAAGAATAAGAATAAGAATTCATACCACAACTTTTACCTGTTGGTTGTAACAGGTCTCTTGAGGCAGATAAAACACAAAAGAAAGCAGGAAGGGCATATGCACTATATCTGAAGGGAAGTATGCCATTAGCATGAGGTGAATTGCAGGTGTGCTTAGAAAATTGTGCATTGATACTTCCATTGCAGTACCTGCTCACTGTCTTCTTCAGAGTTACATCCAGGATAACATTCTTTTTAATATTTCTATTTATTGCAAGTTAGCCACTTAGAGTTTTATCTATAACATTTAAAAGATAATTTATAATGCTTAGAAGCCATAAAGCACTCAGGATGTTCTGACACTCCGATGACTTATAGATACCCTTCTTTCATCTGCAGTTCCCTGAAATCTGTTATACTGGGTGAGAGTGTGTGGTTTGGGAGAGAAGAATTCTCAAGATTTCAAAATTCTCATTTAAGACTGAAGCAGAGATAAAAATATTATCATGTATTTAAGAATTCATTGCTAGAAGAACCAGCTGTTTGGTTTTGAAACACTGGGTTTAGCCTTGTTCTGAATGTTTTCTTGTTTTTCTACAGAGCTCCAGAGTGCATCTTGAATGCTCTCTCAAATACATAATTTTTCTTAACTTTTCTATCTTCCTGAAACTGCAGACTTCAAACTAACCTGCTCAGGTTTCACTATGTACTGTTTTATGACTGTTCATGTGTATTTCTCTCTCTTTACTTGATCATAGAATGAGGATTCCTTCCAGTCTTACCTTCACAGGATCTTCACCCGTTTAGAAGTACCTGATTCCCATCCTCATGGATGCAAATGAAAGAGAAGAGTGAAGAGCAACATTGGGAAAGATGGCAAGAGTATCCTGAAAGAATGAGAGAAATATGCAGGAAACACAAACATGGTGACGGCAATTGTGCTGTGCATCTGCCACCACTTTGCTGATGCTTCATTTCAGAAGTGAAGAGTTAGTCTACAAAAGGGACAGAAACCCCTCCAAAGAGAATAATCCACGAGGATGGTGTCTATTAGGCTTTGAAGTATGTGAAGATTGTGGAGGTCTGCTGCATCAAATCCATACAGAGCTTGAACATTTTCAACTCCTTTTGCTAACCATGTTTGGTCTTTTTCACAATATTGGTGAGTATTTACGATACATATAATCCTGAAAATACTGAAATTCTTTAGAAACTGCTCACTAGTCTTCTAGGATTAAAAAAAAAAAATCACTTTTTGAATCTAGCTCCTCTCCTTGGTGTTGTTCTAATTGTAAAAGTAGAGATGTTTCCATCTTTTGAATTTTTCCCTCATGAAACTGACTGCAAGAGCCTTCTAAAAGAGTATTTTTTAAGACTGGTAATTGGTAAATTGATAAAATTAAGACTGGAACAGCTCTGTCTTTACATCTAAGTCCTTCGCTTGGCACATTTTCATAAATATTACTGAGTTATTGAAGACAGTAAAGAAATACGGAAGCTACTAACAGCTGTTGTCATCAATAACCTGTCTGAACACACAACATACAGAAAAGATACTACAGCACTTGTATCTTTAAGACAGTGTTTAAACTGCTAGCACGTGAGTTTAATGGATGGGAAGAATGTGAGCTGGTATTTCTTTTGCAGTTGTTTCACCTCCATGATTGTAGTGTGGCCAATCCAAAAAGTAATGGAGATAAATCTGTCTTTATTAAAGAGAGTGGAATAAAATAAAATAATATTAATTAATAAAATCAAAACCCATGTTTATTAAAATTAATAAAGAAAACTCTAGGTAAAAAGTTCTTGATGTCCAACTTGATTTGCTTTATGTATTTTCTTTGGTGCCTTTATTTTTGTGATGCTTTTGCAGAGCAACCAGTGAGGACTGAGAAGCATTAAAAGGTAGAACACATTGTTCTCTAAGGTGAGAAAGGCATGGGGCTGGGTCAATGCACACAGTATTTTGCTGGGTAACTTGAGTGATCCTTAGTACCATACATAAAAAAGAATTCTTTATTTTTTCAGTATATATTTGATTGTTCCAGAGAAGTCAATAAGCTCTTTCCAAACCTTTCTCCTGGAGATGCTTGTAAAAGTGCCACGTGATCTCCAATGTGTGCAAAATGGAAATGGATCAAACCTGAGGAAATGATTCTTTTCCTCCAGAATGCTCCTTCTTCTCTAGAGAAAACACCTGAAGCAAGAAGAAGTTTTTGTTTGCACAAACTAGCCAAAGATGACCCCAAATTCAAAGAGAGGAAAGTTAAGCATGTTTAAATTGTGGCTGTGTCAAGTGTGTTTCTGACTCACACTGTTTGTCCTGTTCTCCCTTCCTGCCTCCCAGACACAGTAGTTATTTGGGATGCAGACCAATAACATATCCAGCCACAATGCCTACAGCCACTTCTGGGTAGCTGTCTGGAAAACAATGTTAATTTTTTTTCTATTCAAGACAAATTGACAATGTAAGGGCCTCTTTGAAAGCAGAAACAGTGTTAGGCAAGGTTTGTATGTTTCCACCTGGATATTTTTCAAAATTGATGCCGGGCTGCTTGTGTCATTAATAATGATTTATTTCTTATTTGGTTACTCAGGCTGCAATTCTGTGCATAGTGCTTTCCAGGACAAAGACAAGAATAAAAGCTGTGATCCCCAGACCTTCCAAATCACAGATCTCAGATATATTCTTTCTTAAGTTTGTGAGTCTATCTTGTGACAGGAGGAGGCTGCATCTGGGAGTGACTCTTTTAAATGTGGAAATGTGCTGAGATCATTCCTCCACACTCTGTGGTAGGTTGCAGATCAGACCAGCCAAGTGCAGCTGGGACATGGTATCCTAGAGAATATGATGCTGTACTGTAAATGAGTGATGAATGGAACTTGTTTCAGGGATTGTCAAAAGATTGAAACCAATCCACAGAATCACAGAATGGGTAAGGTTGTCCAGTCTCCCTGCTCAAACAGGGTCATCCTAGAGCACATTGTACAGGATTGCATCCAGACTGTTCTTGAATATCTTCAGTGAGGGAGACTCTACAAAAGCGCTTATCAACCTGTTCCAGAGTGTAGTCATCCACAGAGTAAAGTTCTTCCTCACCTTCTGGCAGAACTTCCTGTGCATCAGTTTCTGCCCATTGCCTTTTTTCTGACTGCTGGGCACCATCAATAAGAGCCTGGATGTTTCCTCTTGACACCCTCCCTTCAGATTCTTGTGTACATTGACGAGGTCCCCTCTCAGCTGTCTCTTCTCAAGGCTGAACAGGCCCAGCTCCCTCAGCCTGTCCTTGTTAGAGAGAGATGCTCCAGTCCCTCAGCAGTTTTGTTGCCCTCCATCAGACCTGCTCCAGGAGTTCCAAGTCTCTCTTTTACTGAGGAGCCCAGAACTGGACACAGCACTCCAAGGCCTCACTAGGGCTGAGTAGAGGGGCAGGATCACCTCCCTTGATCTGCCAGCAATGCTCTTCCCAATGCACCCCAGGATACGACTGGCTGTCTTGGTCGCAAGGGTACTGCTGGTTCATGAACAACTTGTTGTCCACCAGGACCCCAGGTCCTTCTCTCAGCAAGCTGTTTCTTATCCTGTGCATGGGGCTATTCTTTCCTAGAACCCTGCAATTGCCTTTGTTGAATTTTAGAAGGTTCCTTTCTGCCCATCTCTCCAACCTGTCAAGGCCCTTCTGAAGGGCTGCACAGCCCTCTGGGGTATCGGTCACTCCTTCCAGCTTCCTGTCATCAGTGAACTTGTTGAGGAGGCCTCTCCTCTTTATCCAAGTCATGGATGAATAAGTTAAACAATAGTGGGGCCAGTATTGAAACTTAGGAAGCACCACTAGATACAGGCCTCCAACTAGACTCAATTGCAAGAGTCTAAATCACTGTGTTCAGCCTCAAACAGACCTGAGTGAGACATGAGTGTAGACATGAACAGTAGGACACCATATGGTTCCAGGGACTTTTTCACCCATATCTTTTGTGAACTGAGTCTTCTATTTTTATATAAAGAAAGATAGATACTGTTAGAAAACAGGAGTGAAATGGGATGTAAAGACCAAAGGTCAGGTGGAAAAATAACAGAGCTAACTTGCTTTGCAGATATCTTGTGATCTGGCACTTCAAAACAGAACTTTCTTTTATTTTTTTTCTTGCTGCAGATCTAATGGAAGAGCAGGAGGGAAAAGGAAAGACAGGTGCAGATGGCATTATTAGATTTGTTAGTTGGAAAAGAGTAAATGGGATAAAGAATCCAATTTAGCATTAGCAAGACAGAAAAGAGCCTTCAAAGGGTTATAGCAAAAGACCCATAATTATTCTGCTTACTGTCCTGAGGAGTACTGCTGGAACTAATGCTCTGGGAACTATTTTCAGAGGGAATGGAGTAGGAGCAAAAACATAAAGACATACATGCTTTGAACATCCTTGGTATCATGGCTATTTGGGATAAAGCATGCCTTGCAAATTTGGTCATCTCTATGCTCTGTGACCAAAATTCACTAGAGAATGGAATTCATAGGACCCACCAAACTGAGCAGGATACTGTGTAGCCTGCTGAATACAAAGGGTTGCAGAGATGAACACAGAAGCCATTAGATAGCTCTGTGCTAAATTTAAACACCTGCATCACCTGGAGCTCAGGTTCTCCCCAGAAACTGGGTTAGGTTGGCAGCTTTGTACTCATCAGATTGCATTGATGTGGAAATAGAAGATAGATTCAAGGACTCTCTCTCTATGTATTATAAACTTAATATCCTGACAGTCATCACTGAAAGAAATGCTGCAATCCCTGACAAGTATGTAGCAGGTAATTCTCAGTCAAGTTGCTGAATTGTCATCAGATAGTACATAAACTATTCAGTCACTCAGTAATCATTAAGCTGTAGAAAGTGGGCATGACCTTGTAAATTAGAAAGGATACATCAGCCTGATAAGAGAGGACTAGAGTTCCTGTTCTTCCATTTAGCATGAAAGTGTTTCACAGAAGACAAAATAGCTCCATGGAGAGTTCTTGATAACTGTGTGGCTTTGGGTGTCAATCTTTGTCAGTAAGAAGGCCTGACTCTGGGTGCCCACTCTGCTGGCCCAGGTTTCTGAGCACAGGCTGCTAGTTGGACTGCCACACTGTCTGCTGCTGAAGTCTGATTGTGCCTACCAAAGCATGTCTATCCAGCTGGGAACAACATGGAGGCAGAAAATGAACAGCCTCTGACACCTGAAATCTTGGTAAACAACCATTTAATGTGTGTTATTGTATTTCATCTAGCTAACTTTAACTTTGTTCCTAATATTTTAATCTTCAAGATTACTTATACTTCATGATATATAACCCTTCTGGCTCTTGTGTTGATTTTATACTCATCACTGAATATTCATTATCAGTGAATCAGTATCAGGAAACATTATCAACTCAGTGTTTTGTACCAGTGTCTTCTTTACAGGAAATGTTAGAGAGACTCAGTGCCTCCATCTACCTTTGAGAAACATCAAAAGTAACCCCATTTTAAACAGTGTGCTCTCTTGGTGATGTTGTGCTGGTTTTGTCAGAAGTAGAGTCAATTTTCTTCTCAGTAGCTAGTCCAGTGCTGTGGTTTTGATTTGTGCTGAAAAAGGTGTTGATAATACAGAAATATTTTTGTTACTGCTGAGCAGGGCTTGCATAGAATCAAGGCCTTTTCTGCTCCTCATACCACCCCACCAGCGAGGGGGCTGAGGTGCACATGAGGTTGAAGGGAGACACAGCTGGAACAGCTGACCCTGATTGATCAGAGGGATAAGTCACACCATATGGTGTCATGTTCAGCATATAGAGCTGGGGGAAGAGGGAAGAAATGGAGATGTTTAGAGAGATAGCTTTTCCCAAGTTACTGTTGCATGTGCTGGAGCCCTGCTTTCCAGGGGATGGCCTACCCATGGGAAGCGGTAAATGAATTCTTTGTCTTGCTTTGCTCACATGTGTGGATTTTGCTTTTCCTAACAAATTATTTTTACCTCAACCCACAAGTTTTCTCATTTTTACTCTTCAGATTCTCTCTCCCATCCCACCAGGAGTGAGTGAGTGAGTGGTTGTGTGCGGCTAAGCTTCTGGTTGGGGTTAAACCACAACAGATGCTTCTCATCATTTCTTGGTTAAGACTTGCCTTGACTTACAGTCTTTGCACTAATCTTTCCAGTCCAAGTTTTGCTAAATTAATAACCAGCTTTGTTTTATTTAGCTTAGATTGCTACATATCCCCAGTCCAGAAAATCATTGGTATTAGCAGAAAAAGCTAAAGGTAGTCTGCCTTCTTAGTACCCTTATGAATTACTTTTCCATGATTGATGAGCTGAGATGATGGCATAAAGATTATTTATAGCTTAACTCTTAATTCATTTACTGGTCAATGTTCTCTGTAGTTGTGACATTAAGTATATACTGTCTATTAGCTTTACTGACCTCAGAGTTAATACTACACATTTGTCTTCATTAAATTGTATTTTCCACTTCTACGCCAAATGACATACGAGATCAAAATCTAGCCACTGTATTCCTTAATAGTAGTTGTACCTTCAAATTATTTTTGCTGAATTTGATATATGCTTTAGATAGCTGCATGAAAACAGTTAAACATTTTTCATATACGACAGGTTCTCAAAATGACCTCAAAAAGTTACAGTTAATAACAATGAATAACTCCCACACCTTTCCAGCACAGTAAGTTAGTCATTGTTATTATACAAGTCCTTTTTTAAGGTATTTTAACCCTCAGGCAATTTTACAATGTTATCATTAGAGCCAAGCATTTTTTCTTTCAGCTAAAACTAGAGGCAAAATTTAAGCTTTGATATTTAGTTACCCTAATATCATGATCCAAAGTGGCATTTGCTGTGTAAATTGGAATATATTTTCTGGGCTAGAATTACAAAAATAGTGGAGAAGTTCTCATCTTTCTTTTGTCCAGCAGAAAATGCAATTCATGATTCAGTGCAAGACCTGTACCTTACCTGTGATTACCCTTCAGGGAACAACAGCTGAGCCACAAGTGTTCTGGTGTTATTACCAGATGAAGTATATAGTTTCTCACTGTGTCTTGTTTGAGCTGTTTTATTTAGTAAATACAATTAAACATTCTGTAGAGTACTTGGGTGTTTTTTCTGCTTGTTGAGTGGCCGATCTTTCAGACTTTTGATCTATATTAGAGACAAAGTCAGTATTTGTACCAATCAGAAATTATGTAGCAGCTGAGACTGACCAGCTGCTATCCCTTTCTGCCCAGCTGCTCAGCAGTTAGGACAATCATTTAGGCAGTAAGAGTTGTATCTGGATCTCCTCTGCCTGTGACCAGGTCAAAATTTCTCCTCTCTGGTTAAGCTTGCTCAGCCTTGAATGACTGTTAACTGCAAAATACAGCATTTTCATCAACAGTTTTGTGAATGTCATGTATAATTTCATTTGCTTACTTTTCTCCAAGCATATACCTGAAGTGATTCTTGTACAAAGTGTCAATGAAATGAAATAATTTTTGTTGGTTTTTCTCAAAAAGCAAAATAAGGTTTGGAATGAACCTTTCCAGTTTTTTGGTTCGATGAATTGTAAAATCAGTTATGAGTACACTGTTTATTACATTTTTGCACGGTTCTGTACAGTGGGGATTCTCATACCATTTACCAGGGGACTAGTAGAACACTTCCCCATTCCTTTATAGGTTAGATATATTTCTCTTTGCAGAATATAATTGAATTTCCAGAACTAGATACCGCAGCCAGGTGAAGACAAAGCCTATTAAATACTAAGGGATAAATCCAAGTCTTTTCACTCCATGAATTTGAGGAGGCTTTCAGAAAAGGAACTCACCTTCATGGATCTGTCTGATCCCTTCACTAGGATGTCTAAAGGCCAGATGGAAGTGAGGCATGGAAAAGCAGAGTGAAAATTACACCACAGCCACTGTTTTGCCCACTCTGTGGCTTCCTTGCAGAAATGGAGAATGCAAGGTCATGCTGGAATAAAGGCATTGTCAGTTTGCACACCACTGTCTCCAAGTCATACCTGAGTTCTTCATCAGTAGGCTGGCACCAGCAGTTAGAATATTCATTTTCCAGCAATAAATTATCCTTTTGCAACATCCTAGATTTTGCATTTATTTAACCAAGGACAAAACTTTTTAACTGTTCCACAGAATCATCAGAGTTTTGTGATTTTGTCATGTTGTATGTGTCATGTGTCACCACAAATGTCATATTGTAGTGTAAAATAGATGTCAGAAAAAAAAGGAAATAGTTTTAGAAGCACAATGCTCCCCATTTTGAAAGCTAAGGTAACCTCAACAGAATATGCTAGAAAACAGGAAAAAAAACATTGAAGGTGATCATAGTTTCAGAAGACTAAATCATGTGAATAAGGGAGGAACAATGTGATAGACAATGAGTTTTTATAATTTTGTGATACTTTAGAGACTCTTTTGGGGGTCCTATAAATAGGAAAATATATTAACTGCAATAAGCCTTTCACTAGCTGAGTTCTTACATATATAATTTGAAACCTGAAATTTTATTTACAAACAGTTTGGCTAATAGCACAGTGTACTACAGATGTTTTCAAAAGGTAGGCAGGTGGCTGCCCACTTTTACTCTCAGCCAGGGAGTGGAAAATCCTCCTTGGCTACTCTTACTTGTCTGCTCTCTGAAAAAATAAGCAGTTTTTAAAAATGTTTCACATAAAATTACTCTTTGAATGCCACACAGCCCAGGGAATCCACACCATGCAGGTCTCAAAAAAAGGTCCAAGACAAACGTTTTACCACCAATAAGCAAGGAAATTGGTTACAATCTAAGCTGGGCTCTCTGAGGCTTTTTTCATTCATGTATTTCCCTGTTGTAGTCCAGTGTTCTGTGAGGCAAGGAGAGTGATTTTTCTTTGGCTCCTACCAGAATGCTTTTCTCAGGAAGGTGTAAGCTAGAAAAGGTGACAGTTTTGCTGCCTAATCCTGCTTGAATCCTTGCCTCTCTTCTCTTTTGGGGTCCTTTTCCTTCCCTTTCTCATATGCAGACTGAGTTGAGGGGTGGCTGCCCCTATTATGGACCTGTCCTATCCACCTTCTCCTGCTACTTAGGTCTCAGAGAAGGGAATGAAAGGGAAAAGGGCTGTAACAGAGGTCTGAAGGGGAACCAGGCGCAGGACAGCCAGATGTGATATTTTTTTGCATTAGCAAGAGTAACCTGACAAGGTTAGAGTAGGATGAGTACTTAGATGGCAGACACACACACAAAATTGAGACATTCTTCTCTCTTGTACATGACCCACATTCTCCTTCCTACATTTTTAGGCCTCTTCAGTGTTGGGGTAGAATGTTCAGAAACCAAAGTGCATCCATATCTCAATCTACAGATCATAGGATGTGGTTCTATCACCCATCTCCTTCAGCTGAATTCTGGTTCACAGAGCTCTCTCCCCTCTCATCCCCTTCTGCTGGCTGGAATATTTTTTGTTCTCTTTTCCTATACTGCTTTTCACTACTGCATTATTTAGGTCAATACAGCTATAAACTAGGCCAGGGAGATAGCCCAAGATAAAAAAGCTAAAACTCATGGCTTGAGCAAGCAATGTAAAAGGCTTTTCTTCCTTCATGCTGGCCAAGGCCCGGGACAATGTAGCTGAAAGACTGTTACATTTGTTTTAATATTTATTAAGGATTTCTTCCCTTTCCCTGTAACTGGTTCATGGGTTTGCTGTAATCCTTCAAGGACTAATCAAAGTCACTGACAACTAGTTCATAGTTAACCAGAAAAGCTATTTTTAAATTATTTTTGGTTTGAAGTCTTGGCCTGGCATTGCATCAAGTGGCTGATGGGTAACATGTAAATGATACAGGTGATTCTGAAATATAATGAGTGACCATACTCAATATTTTAAAGAGGTAGATGGTAAGGGGATGGAGATCCTTGATTTATCTGTTCTGAATTTAATAAGGAATTCACTTGCTCCCACCCATACTGCCATTTCACAAAGCTGAGCCAAAGATAAAGATTACCAGGTAAACCTGTAAAGAAATACGTCAAAACCCAGAAAGCAGTGTTTTTTGAACATCATGAATTTTCAGTCCAAGGAGCACAAGCTTCTCTAAATACAAAGTTCAGCAAACCTCAGCATATATGCCAGACTCTTTTGAAATAATTAGCTGAAGTTGGATGGTGCTGCTCCAAGTTATGACTGCAACCTAGGCAAACAAATGCTTTTATTTTAATTACAGTCCATTGTATTTCCAAGATACTTACTTTTTACTACTGAATATACTCAGATGATATTTGCACATTCTACAGTTTCCAATATTAACATTTATTTCATTATTCAAGTTTGGAGTATATACACCCTAGCTTTGGTTTCATACATTTCAGTGGCATGCTTTGAGCAAATACTTTTAGTATTACTATGCAAATAAATTATAAATCAAAAGTCTTCACTGTTGACAAAGGGAAACCTTGCTTAAAGAACTTGATGGTACACCACATCACAATGCAGGAACAACTTGGTCATTCCCATCCTATTAACCATATGCGTATATTTAACCTGATGAACACAAATTGGTCCATTGGGACTACTCTACTGCTTGAAAATGTGTGCAGTGCAAGTACTTGTATTGAGGTTAATATATAATGTAAAGGGAAGTGAAAAACCTGTGACTAAGCCACTGAACTAGGAGACAAGCTTTCCTCCTCCTCTTTGATTAGCGTATAGAGCTAATTTATGCTAGTTTTATTTTTGGAGCATTGAGCAGGGCTACGCTACTGCAGCAGTAATTCTCATCTGTGCAGGGAAAATGCTAAATAAGATTGTTGTGTTGAGGTAGAGCCCTGTACTCTTTATATATTTTACATTTGGTGTAGATAATGACCCAAAGAGTGCACAGTGTCACAGTTTCTAAGTAGAGCTGACCTTGGCAGTGTTTTGAAGCATATAAAATCGATATTGTTGAAGTCCTCTGAGAGTCTTGGAACAAAAACCCAGTGCTCTGAATGATGATCATACTGATTATTTCTCTTAAAGCCTATTTGCTTGGCACCTCGGCTAAAAATACTCCCTGATGTAAGTGCTGGCAATCTGAATAAAATCCAATTTCTTTATTCAACAGAATGTATTCATCTGAGTATAATCAGGCATTTCATGCTTACCATTACCTGTCCAATACAATTCTATTCTTTCAGAAGTTGGAAGATATGGGCAGTTAGCTTGATATAATCTTCAATGGTGTAAAATCTTTTGCTATGTTCTTTGATGCTAATGAAACTGCAGCCAAACATCCAGCATATCCTAAAGACCATTTGCAGTCCATGTGTTCTTTATTAGCTGTGGTGGGTTTGGGTTTTTTGTTTGTTTGGGGTGGGGTTTTTTTGGTTTTTTTGCTGCTGAACACATCTAGGCAGATTGCTGATGCACAGAAACCTGCATGGAGATGGAGGCTAGAACAACTGTTAAAGAAATCTGTATTCCACAGCACTCCAGAAGCTGCTCTTTGAGACAAATGTGGAGTTGAAGCCCAAAATGGACTATAGGAACATACAACCTGAACTGTTATCACATATATAATGCATTCCCATACAAACCACTTTATTGAGAACTCCTAATATCCTCCCTGATTCTTCCATCACTTTGAAGTCTCTTCTATTATGCTCACTTAACAACTTCTGCATAATTTGGGTATCAGTCACGTCAGTGTTTTCTTAGCATTTGTTAGCTGTCTGTCTTTCCTTTCTAGTCAAATAGAATCCATATTATCTACCTATGCATATCTGCTATAAAGGCATGTATTTCTAGGCCATTCCTCTCAACCTCTTTTACAGTCATTGAAAAGAGATACAGAGCTGTTTAGTTGCTGTAGTTTTCTTTTAGCATCACAATTAATCTGAATCTGAGTCACAGGGATTTTCATCCCTTCTGGACTTGCTCAAAATTGGAAATGTTCTACTATTCCCAGGTCAGAGAAAAACACATTATCTGAAGTCTTGGAAATGTGTGAAAAAAACACCAAGATGTTTTTGCCATATGAATAACACACTGTTCACAAAATGATTGCAGAATAGACTGCATGGCTGCCAGACTTATAGGATAATAACTGGAGGCTGAATTGTCAAATTTTGCTTGGCTTGACTGAATGCATGCCATCTCCAAGTACAGGTACTGTATACCTAATTGACTCATCATAAACTTTAAGTAAAAGCCACAAAATTCTGTAAAAACTATTTTGGTGTCTCCTTTGTACTTGGTGCTCTGAGATCTCATTATGGTTGAAAAAAAACCCCAAATCTATGATTAAAAAAACTTAAAGAAGTATCATCTTTTCAGATCCAAAATGCTTACCATATTTATGGAAAATTATCTCAGGTACTTTCAGAACAAAAGACAACTAGCAAATGGTAGCAACACCCTGGAATTAAGCTTCAGTCTTTAAAGTTCATTATCAGGCAAGATGCAATTACAAGAAATGGTGCAATTTGAAATGTGTGTTTCAAAGCACAGAGTTGCAAAAACAGAAAGCTGTCAGGGAATCACAACTTTTGAGTCACAACAAGGATAAAAGAATAGTTATCATATAAAACTCTCACAGTTATTTGGATGCATTAAATGGTTCAGAGTAACTGAGAATATTTCTTATTGTGTGCTGGACCAGTGCAGTATGCTTTATCAATCCATCTTTCCACACACAAGGGGTTAAACTCTGGTGTACCAGCAGGGCTTCCTGCTGTGAATGAGTTGGCTGAGACATAGTGCAGGAGACTGGTGCTGCTCCAGTGCCAGCAGCTAGTCTAGGTAAGATGTTATTACCAAAGGTGCTTCACAAAGCTGAGGTGCCATTTAGCCTTTTAAAGACACTGTTAGCAGCTGGAGGATTACTCTGAAAGAATGCTGAATTGTTGCACTGAGTGCTGCCACAATTCACCCAGATTTGTTCACCTGTAGCCAAAGGCAGGAGAAAAATCAAACCAAGCTTTACGTGTATTTTCCACTTTAAGGCAGAAATTATGTGCACGTTTTGTATCTAGAAAATTGCACAAGATGAAAACCCATGTAGTTTGATGGCTTCATCATGGCTTTGGTATCTGTAGCAATCATTCAAAAGAGGTTTTAAATACTGTCAGTAGGATATATATTTTAATACATAGTATTTGACATTGCTGCATATTCTGTGCTAAATTCAGTAAGGTCTAGACTGTGAATAAGATAGAAATAAAATAAATTTGCTGTGCCATTATTCCTGATTCTGTGTGGGTAATGTTCTGAATATAAGAGAGTGTCAGTCTTTCTTTTTCATCTGAAATTAAATGGGGATTTTTTGTTGTTTTGTTGTTTTTAATCTATTAAAAAAACATAATTAAGTAATGGGTCTGCAGTTCAGGAAGACTTCTCAGTATTTGGTTGTTCTGCTCATATAGTGATTAAATAATCTACAGACAGATGGAATCTGTGCCATTTGATTATTTTTCAGATTAGTGGAGTCCAAGCATGGCCATCACAAAAACCAGATCCTCATTTCTCTTAATTTTATGTAAATGTGAAGTAGTTTGAAGAATTTAATTAAAAGAAGAGGATAAATTTTCAGCTGTAATTCTTGGTTAATTTTACACTGTTTTTTTCTTTTACACTGTGTGTTAATAGCCACTCTATGATTAACTTGCAGTAACACCTAGAGCAGGATATACAAAACTGGGACAAAAAGGAAATTAAAGTTATGTGAACTGCAGAATCAAAATTTCTGCTCTCTGTAGTTATATAGTTATTTTCCTTTGATATGAGGACTTCTAGCTATGTTAAATATGTAGGCACCAAAGTGTTTCCTAGAAAAGCTATCAGAGGTGATGTGAGGTCATTTTACAGTATTGTTCTCAAGATCAACATTTGGAGCAGAGTACAGGACTGAACCAGTTGTCAGTGTGGTAATATGCTGGGAGAAATCAAATGCCTCTGAAACCAGAGTAACTGTCAGTGCTAATTAGCAGAGGTGTGAAATAACGATGTCTTTTTAATCAAGAGGCCTCTCCAGGAGCCAAGCTTAAACACGTATTTTATAGTATTTACATTGTGTTTAATTGGGACATCTCTAAGGCTTCTCACTGGATAACTGGGACAGTTGGAAATGGATCTGGTGGCTGATTAACTCCCAGTTAGTGGTAATTATGAGAGTAAGGCCCCAGTGTTCAAATAAGCACTGCACCACATTGTGCTGTGATGCACTTTGCCGTACATCTCTCACTGTGCCCTCATAGAACGTTGTGTGTTCCTCACTCAACAATGTTGAACTGAAAGGTGAGGGAGCTTTACTGCCCTGGCTGCAGCTGCCAACACTCATGTTTTAGGTGGAGAGGTAAAGGGTGAAAGTATTTCACCTTCTTCACACATCATACGTCTTCAGAAAGATATTTTGTTTGTGTAAAGTCTCTATTTTTCCCTCAGAACCCTAATCGGTGCTGTGTTAAATGTTGGTCATGGGATTTTGGCTGTCTACGGGAAGCTTTGCTGATCAAGGAAAACCAGGACCAGAGCAGCTGGGCTGGCAGTTGGCAATGGGAGATGGCAGAAGATACGAGCAGCTAACAGAAAGTGTGAGTGTGTTTGTGAAATCAGAAATCTGCAACTATGTATGGGCAAAGCAGTAGGTGAAGAGACAGCAGTACTGCAGATGTGTTCACACTAAGCTGGGAGGTGGCCACAAACCATACCTGGAAGCTGTGACTGGTGGACAATATCCAAGCTGATAAAGCGACCCAGGGGAGGGTTTTTTAAAGACTGGGACTATTCCATCAGAAAAGAGCGAACTAGGAAAGGACTTGGGGAATAGGTGAACCAAGTTGTAGTGAGAAGCGTGGACTGTTCTTGGGAGACCCAGAAGTTGGATTTGGGAGAGGTGAAGTGCTTTTGGGAAGTCCAAAGAGCTCTGGGTGAGCGGGGAGGCACTGAAGAGACCTGTGCCTGTGGAATTACTTGGTGAGAAGGTAAGAGAGTCCAGAGAGAAATCAGTGGGAAAGGGAAATTCAAACATCTGGAGTTAGGAATCACACAGGTACCTAAAGATTACCATAGGACACTCACCCAGCAACGTATCTGTGAGTGAAATCCCTCTCCTCATTAAGAGCTGAAACCTGTTCCTTTACTGCTTTAATTTAATATGCACCTGAATTTTCATGAACATGTGGTAGAGAGAAAGAAGGTTAAACTAGACAGAAGTTGGAGAATATAACTGTGCTGTGCCAACAACAAAATAGTCACTTAGAAGTGTTTTTAACAGGAGACTTAACAGTGTTTTAAACTGGCTAAAATAATTCGAAGAAGTAGAGTTTGAGCAGCCAAACAATGCAGGGTAAACCACAGGAATGTGAGTGATAGAAAGTTCCCTATATACTTCAGCGGTAAAAGTACTCCTACATAACTCACTGGCATGTCTAGTAGGAACATAAAATGTTAGACAAAGTATGTGTGCCAAAACTGCAGGAGACAAGATGAAACTCTGCAATCAGCAGAACAGAGAACTGTTCAATGTATTTACCCCAAAATAGAAAGTCTTCCTGGAACCTGACATGAAGAAGTCCTGCTGCACCACTGCACTGCTGTCTTCATAAAAAGCAACAAGAATGGAAACATTTTACCTTACAAAAAGGGATGTGAAGCAGATTTCCTGTGGGGTAAGGCTTTTTATTTGTGTTATGTACAGAGTTAATATAAGAAATGTCAATGAATTATCTTTGGCATCATCTGCTTATAGCTGATATGTTAAACCTATGGTTTTCATTTATATATATTAATTTCTGTTATTTAAAACTATGTGTGTCTCAATTCCTCAAAGTTTTGTTTATAGATGAGTCAGTTCTCCATTTTAAACCAGACATTTTTTTCTTGTGGTTTCCTTTGTCTGTTTTTCAAGGTTTCTCTGAGTTTTGCATATTTGGATCCTAATTAGATGTTAACATTCCAAAGAATTGTGTATTCCTTGACTTTGGAGAGTAGTGATACTGTCAGTTACTGTCAGTCTTGTAAGTCAGATTCTTCTATATCATGGACCTGGCCAAGATCCCTATACTTTCTTAAATTTTGAAATATTTTATTTTGGCATCAAACTGAATTCCCCTTGAGGCTTAATCGGTTTCTGTATATCTCTTCACTCTTACAATCGTGTAGAGTGTTGTGCAGAGAATATTTCTATATCATTTTTAAAGGATGTGCTCTCCTGACCCCCAGTCATCTCAGAAGAGAGTGAGGCTAACTGCTGAGCTTCTGGTCTGACAGAGGTCAGGCTGAAACACAAACCCTCACTTTGGTATTACAGATATGGACTAAGTATATAACCAGTACAAAAGAGCAGGAGCACAAGAACAGGTTAAACACTTTGTACATGTTGCTGCTTTGGGGGTTTTTTTCTTCAAAGACTGTTGAGAAGCTATTCTACTTATCCCCCAGTCTGTTGTTTAATATCATTGTAGGTGGTTTTATGTACCCTGTTTAATAGACAAGCGAGCAACAGATGATGCAGAAACCAAAGCAGTAAATACCTGTCCTCTAAATTTTGGAGGCTTTATCAAAGTGTCCCAGACTGCAACAGTAGCCCTAAGTGAGAAGGACAGTGGAGAAATGAGGTTGGGAAAGGTAAAAAGGAAAGTGGAACCAAACCTCACTTCAGTTTTTTTATTCTGTTACTCAGCCAGAACTGTTTGTAGTTAAAACATAACAACAGAAAACTGTTACCGGAACTGGCTAAATAACCCAGTGCAAACAGTACCAGCTTAGGTCTATTTCCAAAGGACAAGATGGAGAGTCCCCTCGTGCTGTTCACATCTCCATTGTTCCACAAATAGCTCCTAGGGACTGCCCTGGAAAAGACATTCCAATCCAAAGTTCACTGCAGTCATGCTGTAGACCCATACAACCTCTCCAGAGAGCAGGTCCATCATACTGTGCACAGCAGGCAAACCTCTCCTTCCACCCCTCCCTACCTCAGACTTGTTAAAACTGTGACCCCATCTCACTGCCCTGTACCAGGGATTCTATTGAATGCTTGGTGTTGTATGACAGTATTTTCAAAACAAATCAGAGGCGGTTGGATCTCTCAGGCTTTCAGGACTTCTCTGCAAATTGTCTCTGCATGAACCTCACAGCCTACATACAAGGGACAAAGAGAACCTATTCCTAAAACACAAAGGTAATACTCAAAGAACTTTCTCTCAATCACTCCATAAGGCTGGAGAGCATGATGGCATGCTGTCCTTCACCTGTACCATGCTGTTTTCCACAGAAAGTGAACCAACATGGTCAAGCTGGACATCAAGGGGGTAGCGCTGCCCTCGCCTCGCCTCGCCTCCTCTCCCTTCGCCTCGCCTCGTCTCGCCTCCCCTCCCCTCCCCTCCCTTCC
>VZTJ01000383.1:2512142-2566187 GCA_013397795.1 Orthonyx spaldingii
CCCGGCAGGTTTACCTTGACCGTGCACTCTGTTTTCAAACAGGTCCCATTTCAGCCCATTGTTGGTCTGCAAACAAATGTTTGTTGAGGTAAAAATAAGAAAGGTACTTGCTACCGTGTCACACATCTCCCTTTCTTTTTCAATCCTGTTTTTAGTCAAACTGAGCACTAAACAAAAACCTATTTTGAATTCTTTGGCCATATTTTAGCCTATGTCTGTAGCACAGTGAAGCACAGCTGAGCCAGATTTTCATATGTATTTAGCCAACTTGGATTCTGTGATGGCACCACTGCCTTGCCTCTGAGCAATAAACAAATCCAGGCACCTAAGTTACACAGAACTGTGAGACACAGACCCACCTTTGTTTTTTGAAAAACTCTTCTTGAAGGGAATGGCTTTCTTTCAAAGCATTTTTTAAGGTTTAATTTTGTAAGTATAACCTATTGTCTTTATGTATTTAAAGTTTAATATTGCTAAGCAGACTTTTAGAAAGCCTTCTTTTTACTATATTTATTAATTCCTATGAGATTAGTATCTGAAAAGGAAAAATCAGTAACACTTCACTATAGACAAGTAAAGACAGTATAATGCCAAACAGTCTTTTCACACTAAACCAAAACAGCTCTGAAATGCACCTTTGCCTCTCATACAATACCTTCCAGCCTTTTTCAATAACCATGTTTTCTCTACTGGGAATGTTGTAGAAAACATTTTAGAATCAATTTAGTAGATGAAAAAATAATAACAATAATTTTTCTATGTCAAAACATTTTGAAAAATGTGAAGAACTACAGAGCAAGTGCTGTTTTATGTCTAACCAAGCCCAAATTTTAAACCCCCCCTTCTGCTGTATTGACATTTAAAATGGGTTAGATATAGAACTGAGAGAAAAAAACCCACACACAATAAAAAACACTTCCATAATGCAAGCCTGATCAAAGAGTTATTGCATTGTAATCTTGTGATCA
Source organism: Orthonyx spaldingii (assembly GCA_013397795.1). Lineage (NCBI taxonomy): Eukaryota > Metazoa > Chordata > Aves > Passeriformes > Orthonychidae > Orthonyx > Orthonyx spaldingii. The sequence goes on from VZTJ01000383.1 coordinate 2,513,111, forward strand.
AGGCACTTTAGTCTGAAGGTCTACTGAGGTACTTGAACCATTTGGAAAAGTTATTCTTTATTTTGAACATTCTGAACTTATTTTAAAAAAGTTTGAGCTGAAGTTAGTATTTCAAGCAAAAAAAACTCTCAAGTGATTGTTTAGAAGTCAAAACTTCCCAAAGCAGACAAAAAATTACTCCTTAGGAACAATAAGTTTGTCTATATCTAATGAGAGAAATACATGAAAATCTCCACAAGACAAAACAATACTTAAAAGCATGCAGAGGCTTGAATGATCACTTGCACAATTGAATGTGATCTTTATTTCACTTGCAGTATCCTTTCATTACTGTCTTTGCTCATAGAACTATGCTGTCTGAAAATTTTTCAGGTTTCTGAAAAAGTGATCACCATAATTCTATTTCCAGTGCCGTGTTTCCTTTCTGCTATGCCTTAAATTGCTTCAATAGGACAGTGCTGCCTGCCATTGCTTGGATCTGAGAGTCAGCCACCCATGCAGCCTCTGCAGCTGTGCAGAGCTCCATTGCTCAGTAGCGTTCACTTCCATAATCTGATTGTACTTGTAAATTTGGATGCAGCAAAAACTCGTTCACTTACTGTACTTGGACTTGTACATATCAATTATTGGAAGGGATTTATTGCTTGAATTGCCATCATCTTGAGCTATTCAGTAGGTCCAAGATACAGACAGATTTTCATGAGGGAGATGAAAAACACATATCTGACATAAAAGCTACCCACTGCTAAATTGCACATAAATTGCTTCAACACACAGGATCAGCAGAGCTTTTCAAAGAAAAAAGCAGACAGGATTTGGAATGTCAAGCACTTTATTTTCACTATCCTTAGTCTCAAAAATAGTATAATAAGGGAAAGATTCTATCACCTCATTTTCTCTTTGCAATTCCTGGTATGTAATTTTCTCGTAGGTAATTTTTTCTTTCTGGGAATAATTAGAAAGAAAGTTAGCTTTGGTCTGTAAAAATGCATTTTTCTTTGCATTGAGAGACTCATTCAAGACTATGAAGAGTCAGAAAGCCCTTTGCTTTTAAAGTATGGCAGGAAAGGAAATACCACTGGAAGTCTGAATGCTGCTCCTTCCTGCAAGCTCTTTCTTTGACTTTGCTGTGTTGTGCAAGCTGAGATCCTGGCTAGCATCTTCACTTCAACCCTCCCTCTAGATCCATACATCTCTTCTCTGTATACAAAAAATGCAAACAGTTTATTATCATTACCTTACACAATTCAAGATGAGACTGAGCTCCTAGCTTAGCACCACTTCTGCACACTCTTAAAAGATGGTCCGTGCTCAGATACAAGATCATGTGTTAGGCTCAGTTCTACTAATTATTGACCTGACCTAATGCTATCAAGTCAATGGGAATTTCTAATGAGTTTCAAAGGACTTTGGGTCAGGATTCCTGTGCATAGTAAATCCAAGGATGCATTAAGACACCCCTTAAATTTTGCTTTAAAACACTAACATTTGGAAAGGTCAGTCTGAAAGAACCTTTGAACTGATGAGTAAGAGTAGACAGAGCTAAAATAATACATTTTTATCTCACAAGGACCTCACTGGATGCTTTAACATATTCAAAGTGAGATATTTACATTCTTCAAAGATGGTAAATGGAAATAAAATACCCCTTAAGGCTTATGTTATATCTCTATGAATGCTTCCAGAGTGTGATTATAGTTGTTGAGTTTTCCAAGTACAATACCTTAAAATTAATAGCTTTTAACCCCAGTGATTGTTGGAAAAGAATGGTTCAGTCGTTCAGCTGGTACTTTTCTCTGACACATTTAAGGAGGTAGCACAGCCAAGAAAATTAGAAAACCAAATAGCTCAACTAGGGCACTTGCTTTTCATTGCTCAGTGAGAACAGCAGGCAAAGACAGAGCAGCTCTCACTACCTGTGATAAGATTCTCTAACATTTACAATTCACTACTGCAGCTGCTGTTCCGTCAAGACCTCCTTTCAAGTTTCAGCACTTAGTACATTAATGTATCATGTTTAATTCTGTGAGCTCCAGAAGTAAGCTGATTTTGTTGTTGTTGTTTTGATACTGCAACATGCAGTTACTGCGCCCTGAGCTAGACAGCATGTAAAAGCATGCTTAACTGGGTGACAAAACCAGTTTGTCTTAGGTCAGTAAAAAGCACAAGAAAAGTGATAAAATTCAGCCCCTGGAAGAATGCAAACTCATGTACTGTTTGTACTGAATAAAGTTGGCTTTCTCATATAAATAACCAAATCAAGTGTGATAGACTTCACATTTATGAACATCACTGTTGAAGACAAACCAGATAAAACTCATGCTTTAGTTGATGCTACCATACAAAGAAGAGTAAAATGACAAGTCTTCTCAACTTGCCTGTGGTGTGATTCTTGAGCTGTCTGTGCATGGCCAAGAGTTGGGCTCGTTGATACTTGTGCATCCTTTCCAACTCAGGATTCTGTGATTCCAGTTTATACTCATTAGTTACACCTTCAATTCCATCTGTAATCAGAGTGAGTTTGCTGTTAGGGAGAACACTTAGTCTCATCTTCAGCCTCGTGACTGATGGATGCCTGGAAGAGAAGGGATGATGAAGGCATGAAAGTGGATTTGAACTTTTTGGATAGCCACTAAAACCATATTTAATTAACTTTTAACTCTCTGTAACTTATTGTCCTGGTTTCAGCTGGGATAAAGCTCATTTTCCTTTTAGTAGCTACTACCATGCTGTGTTTTGGATTCAGTGTGAGAATAATGTCGGTAGCACACTGATGTTTTGGTTATTGCTAATTGGCCTTTACCCTATGTCAAGGATTTTTCAGTGTCTCATGCTCTGTCAGCGAGGGGCTACACAAAAAGCTGGGAGGGAGTCTGGCTAGGACAGGTGACCAAAGTGGCCAAAATGATGTTCCATACCATAGAACATCATGCTCAGAATATAAACTAGGGGGAGTTAGCCAGGAGCAGGATGGTGATTGTGGCTCAGGGACAGGCTGGTCAGCAGGTGGTGAACAGCTGTATTGTGCATCACTTGTTCTTTGGTTTTATCTCCCTCTCTCCCTCATATTTTTATTACAATTATTGTTATGTTTGTTTCAGTTCTAAAACTGTTCTTATCTCAATCCATGAACTATATTCTTTTCTTTCCGGATTCTCCTCCCCATCTCTTTGGTGTGGGTGGGCAGGGAAAGGGAAGTCAGTGGGCGGCTGCAAGGTACTTAGGATACTTATTTGTCAGCTGAAGTTGAACCATGACACTTAATTGCCTATATCATTGTAGAAAGGGTGACCTTCTGGAGCAATAAACTGGATACATTCCTACAAGTAAGCTCTGTCTGGTAATAAGCGTGGCCTCTCAGTCAGGCTGAAGATTGCTGTGTTGCTGTGGGAACAGGGGATTACCACTGCTGGCTCTGGGAGGAGCGATTACCCAAAATATGTGACAGGGTTGTAACGGGCTGATATGTATATTTTTCATGGAGCTGCAAGAACCAGTTCAAGGACTGATGATGCCGAATGCTGCATATGTGGGAGAGCATTTCCTTTGTCAGATGCAATCCAGTGACTTTTGACAAGTGGAAACAAGGGTGTGACATAAAAAGTGCTCTGACACACTCTTGCCAGTCACATTCCAAAAAATTGCTGTGGTGAAGTAGAAACTAGTTGGAGCAGACTTTTTGATTGCTAACGTGCTACAGAGTCAGGGACTGTCCTTTGCAATGGGACATAATGAACAATTGTGTATGCTGGCTCATATCATCATGTTAATATCATGAAAACTGAGATGAAAGAAAAAAAGATATTTTTGAAGGTTTGTTTGCTTTTTAACCCAAGTATAAGTTTCTACTGAGAATGTTGTAAAGTTCTTGCCACAGGGAAGTAACTGGAAATCAATGTATAGAAGATGGAACATACTGCCATCAAATGAAATTTGAAATCTTAAGCAATTGCATGGTGGAAATAAATGTTTAAAATAATCAAAGACAAAAACATAAAATAAAGTGAGGGTAAAATGTATGGAACCTCAGAATATAAAAAACTACTCAGAGCTGACAAAAAATTGAAAAAGGCAAACACAGACACAAGAAAACTTATAATTATCAATTGCCCCTCTGAGTGAATTGTACCTATGGCTGGGTAGAGCACTGCAGAATTATTCACCTGTTCCAAAGTTCATTCTCTGCTGTTCTCTTTCATGTAAGCCCTGTTCATCCCTCACATACCATCAGAGGTTGCATCTGACAAAGGAGGTTTCTGTCTAAGAAGGTGCTGCATCTTATGCTAGTAAGTCTTGAATTGGTCCTTGTAGACCACGGGAAAATTTGCCTGACAACTACTGAGTAGACTGATACTTATTTTGACTAATACTTCCTGGAACATCTATGTTCACCATAATTGATGGTCCCTGGCATACCTTTTCTGAAGTTAGTATAGCCAGATAAGATATTTAATTGGGAAAAAAAAGTCTCTTTGGATCTCCACTGGCTTATGGCTCATGAAATGTGACCTTATTCACTGACCTATATGTTATAAGAACCAAATTCAGAACTACAATTTTTGACAGTGTAAAAATGCATTTTGATATAGCTGGTCCAGATAAACTTGGCATCTAGTGAGCATTTTTATTATGGAGACAGCATCACTTGTCATCAATGTAACTGAGGTACAGTGTCAGCCTTTACCTCTCAACCAGTGCAATAGTAAAATTAAATATTTATCATAAAGGCTAATTCAAGTAAAAAACATCTGACTTGCTGCTTTATTTGCCCTACAGCTATTGTAATTCAGTGGGTCTATCAAGTATGTTGACAGTTTTGCAACATTAGGTGGGAGGAAGTTCATGATAACTGTTTTGTAACATCATCAGATAAAACTTATAGATAAAACTCCAGCTTCAGTAAGTGCACAATGGATCAGAGATGGCTTATGGAAGTGCTTAAAAACACATGCTGAGGCTTTGTCCTGTCAGATGATCACCTCTCCTGCAAGCAACATGATATCCACCTCGGGCAGGTAATGAGGCTTGTATGTGTCACATCTCACCAACAGATGCCCACCATGTGACATGCACCTCATGCAGTTGTTCCTCCCTATGATGCTGATATGTCAATGACATAAACATCTGGTCAAATGAGATGTCTTCCAGTGCCAGAATAAATCCACATTTTTGTGTAATACAGGAAAGCCCCAAGTCAAGGGAGAGAATGGGCACATACCATCCTTTTAGTTACATTACTCTTTCATACAACCAGTGAATTCATAGTCTTTGAGAGCCTAAACCAATGAAGATGTCCCCACTTCCAACTGCAGTTCATATCTAATCTCTCTTCACTAACCAGTTCAGGTTGGTGTGAATTGAGTTGGATTCAAGAAGTTTAATAGCAGAGAACCTTGTTTTTGACATACAATTGTGATGTTAGAATGAGTCAGGCAAATGTAATTCATTTGTTCCCACTAAAGCTAACACAGCTGCACAGCAAGACCTGGAAGCATAATTGAGACCATCATCTCTTGTTCTGTTGAATGAAAAAGCAGTGCTCTCAACCTAAACTGTGTCTGTTCTGCTGTCTTAGAGCCAGCATTGTTACCCAAATATCTACCTGTCCAGCTGGGCACAGCACGTAGTTCTAGAGCTTTGTGACTACTTTAACTCAGTCATATAGAAACTGGGAAGAGATGACTTCACCATTTCTATTTACATAAATCTGTGGGCATTTCTAATGAGTTTATGCTCCAGCTGGTCTGTAAACTAAGCCACACAAGGCCAAGCAAGTTGTCACAACATCAGGCTATATTTGATCACACAGCATACAAGGGGATCAGACAGACTTTAATTTTAAAAGTCTTGGCACAGAGTCCAGTAAAACGTCTAAATGGTTATAATGTATTCATTGTTTAATTCCTTTGAAAGAGAGTCTTTACAGCCTGTGCAAAAAGCCAATTAAAGGATAAAACAAGCCCAAAAATCAAAATTATGGTGATGCTGAAATTAACATTCTAGTTCAGAAAAACAGCTCAATGTTTTGAGGACTGTCACAGAGCCATTGTGAGAGGCCATGGAGTTATGTTTGCATGTTCTTTTGACAGCCTACAAACACCAAGGGAGTGATATATTTTCCCTAGTAGGAAAATACAGAAAATTTTTAACTTAATCCTTCTTGGTTTTGTTCTTCAGATAGAAATGATAAAGTAGATAGTATTCTGAAGTTACCAGAAGCAGTGAGTCCATGCTGCATGTAAGAAAGTCTAACAAAGGTAAATGTGAAAACTTGTGTAGAGGAAATAAATATTTATTTGTATAGTATCTAAGTAATTTGATTTTACCAACTTTTATGCATTTGGTCTCAGATTTTATTCCCTCACAGTCTGACATCCCTTTACACACAAATACCAGGACATGGGTGCCCAAGTATTCTGGCCAGGAGCACTAGAACCAGCATAGAGAACATGAGCTATCGAGTCCTTGTGCACCTCTGATGCTCCTTTGACTGGCAATGGTGAAATACTCTGGCAACAGATCATTTACACTCTTTATGATTTCCTATGGGACAGTTCTTTGCCTCACAATCTTGTTTATTTCAGTCTCTATAAATTGCAAACAAAGCCATGTCTCATTATCTGTTCTTCCTTTTCTGTTGTAAATCTGTGTCTGTTTTTCTGGTGGACTAATAAGGCAAGTGTATGTGTTTTGGTGCAAGCTGGCTACTGACATCCAGTTGATAAGGCTTCCATACTGTGGTCTTATCAGTGCACAGGTTTTCAGATCTATGCCTCAATTTTGCTTCTGCGAAAGGTTTCCTGGGAGCAGTGTCCTGTGAAGTGTCACAGTATAGGTGATTCCCTTAAAGTTTTTCTAAAGTTTTTTCTGGAGCTCTCATGCACACCTAGAATCATAGACTCACAGAATATTAGGGGAATGGAATGAACCTTAAAGATCATCTAGTCCCAATCCCCCCCTCCATAGGCAGGGACATCTCTTACTGGACCAGGTTGCTCAAGGTCTTATCCAATCTGGCTTTGAACACTGACAGGGATGGTGCATCCACAACCTCCCTGGGCAACCTGTTCCAGTGCCTCACCTCTCTCCCAGTAAAGAATTTCTTCCTGATATCTAACCTCTCCTCTTTCAATTTGTCCCCATTGCTCCTTTTCCTATCATTGCAGTTCCTGACAGAGTCCCTCTCCAGTTTGCCTGCAGGTCTTCTTCAGATACTGGAAGTTGCTATGAGGTCTCCACACAACCTTCTCTTCTCCAGGCAGAACAGCTCCAACTTTCTCAGCCTGTCTTTGTAGGGGAGGTGCTCCAATCCTATCAACTCTGTGGTCCTATGAAGGCACATTTGAATTATGAATGCACATTTGCATTCCATGCTCATTTATACCATTCTTTTATTTCTGTTTAAAACTTTAGAAGATGGGCTTAGAATTTTGTTGTGCAGGGCTTTTACATTTTTACATTTTCATCTCCAATTCATTACAATGTTTGTAAATGGTGAGTTTTTTCTCCCTTGTTATTTGCTTGCAAAACACATTAGAAAATTTTTTTTTCTCACCACTTCTCACTTGGATTCCAGCACTAATGTGTATTCCCCTCTGCCATGACTCAGACATGATACTGAGAAACAGGCAAAACTCCTTCATGTCTGAAAGTTGTGCCAGAATGCCAATAGAAGCATTGCCTCCATCTGAACTGTAATCAGCAACTTCAAACAAGTGTTGGTGCCAGATGATCAGATATCAATCTAGAATTTTAACTATATCTGTCAGAAAGTTGGAATAAGTGAATAAAACTATTTAGAAGAGATCTTCAACCAGATTTATTTTAAGATCTGTCTTCATTTCCCCCCCTTCTACTACCCATTTTGCTGCGAGGGTGGTGAGACACAGGAACAGGTCACATAGTGAGCTTGTGGATACTCCAAGCCTGGTGATGTTCAAAGCCAGGTTGGATAAAGACTTGAGAAATCTGGTCTAGTGGGAGGTGTCCATGACCACGGCTGTGAGGGCTGGGACTAGATTATCTTTAAGATTCATTCCAACCCTGTAATAGTCTATGATTTATGATTCTATGATTCTGCCCTCCCAGGCTGACAAATTACAAAACACAAACCACAAAACAGGCACTGAAATTTAAGCCACAACAACAAATTGTATAAATACTCTGTCCACATATTAGTGGATACAGTCATATGACCACTATGTCATTGCCTTCTGTCTTTTTCATCCAAAGTGTTTATTCAGATAAGAAGGCTTATCAAAGTGACTTAGAGTGAAATTCACTATCACATTTAACACCTGTTTGGTGATGAAGTTCCACAGTCAATATGCTACAGAAACAGCAAAATTCAAGGACACATTTCCAAATAGTATTACTAGAAAACTGGCCATGAAATAGTTCTCTTTGAACCTGGACTTCTAATGACAGCGTGATTTTCCAGCCGAGTTTGTGCTGGCTTATGCTACTTGTAGGCAGCTGTGGGCTGAGGTTGCAAGAAAAGCTCATTCTTGGCAGCTCAGCAAACTCCATAGCTCAGAGACAAAAGAACAGCTGAGAAATGTCTACAAGGCATCTCTCATTCCTTCCGAAGTGGAATCTATCTTACCAGTAAAGTACACAATAAAGAGTTGTGAAGATGAGCAAAGGCCAGAGCAGAATGAGTAGTGTTCGGCCCAGCTTGGAGCCACTTCAGTGACTTCTGCCATGCTGTCTCCAGACAGGGCATGGTCATGGATGCCGTGACTAATTTAAGTGTTTTTGTGTCAGTGCAGGAGGAACTGCACATTAGACCTTTGCCATAAGTAGCAAAAGCAATAACAGGAAAGACTAGGTTGGTGCGGGATTCAGTGCAGCCTTACACAAGCAGTCCTACATCCCTTTAATATATTCTTAGACTGCACCATCCCCCCCATAATTTGTTTCTGTTTTTAATATTAATTTGATGTAGCTGAAGATTCAAATCTTTATCTACCCATTCAACCAACCCAGGACATGTCCATTAGATGGTAATTGGAACTGGGATTTGTATATATCCCAATGAGGGTTAAAAAATAAAAAACATGCCAAGGGTGTGTGAAAGCCATGATTTAAGAATCAAAGAGTGTTAATTGTAGGTATACTATGTAGCAACAGCACTGTATAACTATTTTCTTTTTTCCCTGTGCCTTTAGAAAACACGTAATAAAGCCATATCAATACTAACATGCTGTATTTTCATCAGATCAAATCCAAGTTTTCACCAATTGTACCTAATAAGGTGCTTGAAATTCAAAGAGTAGGACCATATAAAATGGAACAAAGCTTGTGGACTGTTCATGACAGTCCACAAGCCAACAATACAAAATGGCATTTTCATGTAAAATTTTGCCCCTTATATAATCAAATATGAGGAGAACAGAACTGGGGTCTCAATACCAATGTAACTGATGCACTTGCAGGGATATGTATCAGCATAAGTGAAATCAAGCTCTCTGGCAAAAAAATTGGAATACATTTTTTAAAAATCTAAGCATTGAAATGCCATATTTCATGATCATTTACATATGCAAAGAGACATCTGAGCTCAAAGCAAACAGATGCATATTTGATTGTTTAGCCTGCCTTCACAATAAAGTTTCTAGATATGACAAGCTTGCATGTAGGAAATTATATTTGTTTAATAAATTTTATTAAGAGTTCTGAAGTCTTGTTTTTAAAAAGTGACTCTTTTAGATTAGCTCCTGCTTCCTTAAAAATGTTTCTTTTAGCAGAATGAATTTCAGCCTCACAAATATGTTATATACAAAGGAAGGAGATACTATTGAACAGAGGAACTCTTTATATCAAGATGTCAAAAATGAATACTGAAATTCTTGTTGCAGTAAAGTCAGTGGTATTTCCCCCACTGGCTTCTATCCTGATAGAATGTCATTTTTAGATCTTCTTTTTCTACTCATAATATCTGAAAGGATGCTTAGAGTGTTCTCCTGGAAGAATCTGTACCATGTCACTCTCAACTGGGTTGCTAAGAATCAGCTCAATTTTTGATTTTTTTCAAATGGCTGATTAAAGCATTTGTACCTGAAGGGGAGACTGATGATTGTGGTCTGAAGTGGGATATTTTTTTCACAGGCAACAAGTTCTGCACCATATGTTTTAAAAGACCAATATGTACATTTTCCTGCAATGTGACATGCACAGCTTTGCACAAGGAAATAAAGAATATAAAAAACCACTTTTCTTTATGTATGGTATTCTGATTTCCACCTTCTAACAATTCTTTTCATTCCTATTCTGTGAGCAAACCATCATTTACAGGTGACCTCTAACAAACTAAACATAATACACTACTGAATTTCAAATACCTGAAACTATTAAAAATATACTGACAAAAGCTTATTTCTGAAGAATTTGTAGCTATATCCACGCAAGATTTTAGTAGTGATAATATATCGGCTTTTACATGCCTGGCTGCCTAGTACAATCTATATCCTTATGGGCAATGGGGCTCCCTTTACAGCACATCAAAGTACCTGAACAAAGGGATCAGCAAACCAGCATCATGGAGGGGTGACAGCTGATAGGAAATACTGAAGAGACAAATAAACTTATCTTGTCACACAATTTTCAGTGATATAGTTCCTTAAGCAGTGAAAAGGCACTCTTTCTGATATTAAGCAGCTATGTTAATTATGTTTTACCTTTTCCAGTTACTTACTACTGCTGGCAAGGTGTTCATCACTGTCCCTATAGACTGCCTGGGAACAAATGATATACTCATCTCCTTGGAGAAATCAGCCGGGTTCATTTAGATCATCTTCACTGACTTCACAATCATATTCCTGACTGCATGAAGCAAATATAGGAGTCTTCCCTCAGCTGCTTCTAGTGGCAGACCTGTGAAGACAGGTTTATCCCCTGGAGAGGGAATACTGGGGTGCTCCTACCTCCATTAGCAGACCTATTGAAGGAGCTCCTGTTTGTACAGTCATTCATCAAATATTCTGTCCACTCAGGAGATTATCTATTGCTTCTGGTCACATTCTGTCTCAGAATTCGTTGCATCACACTCCCCTTGAATGGGGGTTTTGGATTCTGTATAGGCAGACACAGCACAGGTCTCTGCACCTGCTGTGTTGCAGTGCCCCTAAATATAAGAGGTGATGGATTGCCTGAAAATCAAGAGTCATCAAATCAGCAATTTTGGCATTCTATTCAGATAAGCCTTCATAATTGGATTTGTCCCAAAAAGGATGGTTAGACAGTATGTGGAATGCTGAGTTAATGGACAAGTCCTTGGTGTCTGTTGAATGTTTTTACACACGGCTTGGGAGGAAGTAATCATAAGTATTTTAAATTTTCCTGCAGGTTTTTAAAATATTATTTTGTGGGTTATATTATTTTGTGATGCATGCTTTGATCAGGGTGAACTCTTTCATAAAATGCTCTTTGTTAAGAATTTTAGGAGGATATGTTGTTGGCATAGAGCGCAATCTGTTGTTTATCCAAAAAACCCAGAAGAATGTTTGTGTGGGATAGAATGAAATGCTCTTTGTCTCTCAGCCTACTATTTCAGGTCTCTATTTCCTTCAGAAGCAGGTGTGAGATGAAAGAATCTTTTCTTCCTTTTGGAAAGCAAAAGAACAAGGTTGTAGTGTACCATTTACCTAAATGTTATGACTAATGTTATTTACAAATTTATATTGTGCCAATGTCACAATTTTTTATCATGAAGATAATTGTTCTGATTTTAGATCAGTCTTTTAGTCATGAATAATTTTGTATTTGGCTGACTCATTTTGTCTTGCAATTAAATAAGATTTGTGTATGTTTTGATCTTTAAAGATGAATACTGGATATTATGCCAAGAAGTAATCGAATTATTTTGCATGCATTATGTTTTTGCAATTCAGACGTGTTTAGCTAAATAGACTTAATCTTGTTCTCTAATGGACTTAATTTTGTTTGTTTTTTAATGATCCTGTTATCTCCTTGGTAGTGTGAGATGTCTCTTTTTAGGAGGCTAAGCACTGAGATAAAAACATCATATTCTGGTTCTCAGGAAATAATCACCTTTTGGATTGAGAAATACGTAGCTGACCTTCATTTTGAAAGTCATTTCTAACATTCTTAATCACTTGTCACTACTGCTACTTAAAGCTTCAACCAGCATCTGTCAATGCACTTACAGTCAGGGCATCTGTTACGCTAACTTGGCATGGCTGTATCAGACCAATAAATATGCTCTTTTTCACCAACCTCAGATCTGCATCATATCTTGTAATTTTATCATCCTAAATTTCTGCTGCAGCTCATACATTTTATTGAAGTCAGCTACTTAAGATTCAAGTTTTATGTTCTAGACATCTTTCATCTGGATCCACTTTCTAAGCTTTCAGATGTGTTGTGTAGCTGGAGCATCTCTTGATCACTACCTCTTTTTAGAGGTATATTATAATATCCCACAGTGCAGCTCAGTGAATTCATGATTCATGTGCCCATATTTTGTATAAAAGCAAACATCATATTAGAGTGATCTTTTTCATATTCTTTTTCATTTGTTTCCCAATCCTTTCTTTCATTTACGCTTACCCACTCATTAAGGGGCACTAATGCATAAAAACACACATAGTATTTATGATTTCATGGGGAAATCCTACTAGACCTTATTGGTTTCTGAAAGAGCCTGACCTTGAGCAAACCAAGTCAGAACCTTAGAAAGGTAAGCAAATGGTTTAGACCCTCCAGATACTTTACACATAGAAAAAAAAGTGGAGGTAAGTATTCCTAAGGAAATTAGGAAGAAACCCAAAATATTTAGGCACATTAAATGAAAGGAAGCCTGCTGAAGGTCCAGTGAAAACTTAAAATCCACATTTCCCAAGGGATTTATTTTTATTTCTTTTTAATCTTTTTTTTTTTAAATTGAAGGTAGTTTGCCTGCTGCAAGCTCAGTCTCCTGGAAGAAAAAGCAAAGCTCGAAAGCCAAAACAAAACCCAAAACAGAACCCAAAACAAAACCCAAAACAGAACCCAAAACAAAGGTTGCCTGACCTGTACAGCTAAGCACCTGTCTCCTATCTGAGCAAATATAAAAATACACAATGATTATGTCTGGCCATCCGTCTAGGAAGAAACATACAGACAGCAAAAATTCTCCAATCTAGGAAGCACAGGAAGAGTCAACAGCTGTAAGATGAAGTTGCAAAAGTTGAGGTAAAAATAAGGTGCGCATTTCAATAACAGAGAAAATTAGTTATTGGACTACCTTACAAATGTTATGTACCCTTTACTTGGTTACTTTAAAATCATGACTGGTTCCTCTGGAAGGTATATCTGTCAAAACAAAATGGGAAGACATATGGCATGAAGGACAGAGTCATCAAAGGCCACCAGTTGCGATGGTCCATGCGTGACTTTTCATCACAAGCTGTCCTGAAATTTCTAAATGTGAGAAACAGAATATTCTGTATGAAGTATTTTCCAGCACATGCTCTTTTCCCCTTATATATTTTATTGGTTACTTTAAGAGATGTGCTTTAATCTAATAGTACTTATGTTCTTAGACATGAAGTACAAGAAATTGAGAGAAGAAAAAGGAAATTCAATTGCATGTTTGATAGACTCACAGCACTAATTGCTGTAACAATTACATTTGGGTTTCACATGTCTGAAGAAAACTTCCTTGTGTTGTATGAAAATTGCAACACTCTTGAGACTAAGAAAATTCATTCATTAGCCCACTTTTGAAATAGGCCCTGATATAAATTAGATGGTGTGTCTATAATTGTAAAGTGAGAAGAGGTGGTGAGTGATAATTGCAACTCAGAAGAAAGGTAGTGTTAAAAGGTCATCTCTTAATAATATTCACCTGGTTTTAGTGCACAGTCTAAGAATATGCTAGGGATCAAAGTCAAGACAGAAGGGCAACAATGACTTCCCAACAAATCAAAGTGAACCAGCTACTCCATCAAGTAAGCAGGATCTGGGAAGGATTCACAGTAACATACCATTCTTGAGCTGACAGTCTTTGGCAAACAGGCATGTATAAATTACAATGGTGTGGACTCATCTTAAGATGTTTCCCCACAGAAGACATGAGTGCTAAGGAGAACACAAAATAGCACTAAGTCACTGTAGTCAAATATATTCTAAAGATTGAAACATAATCATTACCTTCTTTTTCCACTAACCAAAACAAACAGGATCTGTGGTCATAGTAAATTAGTGTGGGCAGATGAATAAAGAAACTAGGTATTCAGTTTTTTTGTTGAGATGAGATTGTCAACAACTGCACATGAAAGGCATATTCCAATAGCTATTTATTCTATCTGTATTATCTGTAGTGTAATTACCAAACTGTAAGTGTCCCAACAGCAACTTGTAATTCCTGTCAAATATGTTGGAACAAATGTGTTTAGTATGAGGTTCAGAAAGATTAAGTTTCAACTGTGAGAAATAAAGCAAGAAAGCTGTGCGTAACAATTCAGAATGAAAAATTGCTATCCTCAAAATAATATGTGCTGGATTTAGCACAAGTGGGCAACCTGCACATTTTAAGAGCAATAATCCATACTATGCAAATTGGTTTATAAATCAGTACGAACTGAGGATGGCAAAAATAGATAATATTGATACATTCATTTCAAAAGAAATTAGGGAAACATTGGAAGGTGAATGTATAACCCACTGTCACCCCCAGTTTTGGAATCCTTAAATGCCTTTCTGCTGCAGTGAAGGTTAGGCTCAAACAGAGACAGATGCTGTGACAAACAAGCAGCAGTGAGGCTGCACAGCAGGACCCTGCGTGGATACCAAGGCTGGGAACATCCATAGCCAGACCCAAGCAGGCAGATTGCTGTGCCCTGCTACAAGCACTATAGAAACAATAGGTGAAAGCAAGATCACCAAATAAGGATTATCCTGCTGTATTTTAACTTCATCTTTTCCCTTTGACACGAGGCCTCTTTCCATTATTTTGTGTGTAGGAATGGTTGTAATCACCTTGTAGGAAGACACCTTCTATTTATGGGTATAACATCAATTCATGCTCTGAGACTTGTCTGAAATGCCTTCTTTCCCTGTTACTGCAGAGGAAGTCTGGAAGAAGGTGTTACAGAGCTTAACTGTTTTGTCTTTTCCTTCAGCTTCTGCCTGGCCATCTGTGAATGAAGTACTCACAGGATTACATGCTTAAATAACTCTTCCAACCTTCCCCTCTTCCATTTAGCTCCACCTTTTACAGGTTACAGTGAATGGACATTCATCTGGGCCATAGAAAGATGGATATCTTGCTGTCCATAAGTGCCCAAACCACTGAGGTTGTTTTAGCCTGAGCCTGTTTCCAGTCTATTTGTTACATTATGGAATGGCTTTCATTTAAAGACAAAGTTGATCATTACTGTTTGAAAAATATTACTTCATGCTGTCAAGCGGATCTCACCAATGCTATAAAATGGAGTAAATAAATAAATGGAACCAATAAACTAAGGAAATGCTTATTTTATAAACTTTGCATTTACAGCAATCCCCCTGGATCACTGAGGAACTTTTCACAACCTTTGAAAAGCATCAATTAATGTATGGCACATCAGTATGAGAGGAAAAAAAGGCCAGAATGCCTGTGGCCATTGTAGGTACAGAATGTTATGTGGCTGTTTTTCATCAGTGATAAAGAATTCTGACAGGTGAAGAAAGAAAATGGTTGAAAACCAAGGCATTTCCTCAGAAGTGTGCATGTACCCATGCACATGCACAAACACAGATGCTGCTCTTTTATCTTTTCTGGCTTGCTATGGACTTTGTACTGCTCCAAACTTCTGAGAAAATACTTCTAAGGGAGTTGCACTCTTTTGTTCTTTCTCTTTCATTACTGATGTCAGCATTTTTTAAATCCCACATTATCAAAATTGTATTAGAGAGAAGGTCTGGCATAATTAAATGCCATATAACAAGTTTTCTCATTCTTATTTCACTTGATAATGCTGCTTTTGAGAGCTATTGCACTGTAACAGAGAGAGAAAAATCAAACTGCAGAAAAAATCAGACCTGACACATTCTCTTCCCTTACAGATGAACAGAATACTCATCCACTTTGAAGTCATGTAAATGAAAAAAAACTTGCTTAAATATGCTTATCAGTTTTGATTAGCTAATGACTTCTTCTTTGAAAAATATATATTATCCTAAATAAATGTCATGTCAGTGCTATAAGTTTGAGGGTAACAAAACACTTTATATACAGAGCTTGAAAGAAGTAGCCTTCTTTTGAATTTGTTGATCAAATATTTTAGAAAATACCAGGGAAAAGTCTTGACAATTTTCCCTGTTATTTTGTACTTACATATTTGGAAACCAACTAGAATCCAAGATCTCACAGTGTCTCACGCCCACGGGAGCTTACAATTGAGTGTCTCATACACTAGAACTGTTAGCAAAGTGTCAGCAAGGACAAGTGGTTTTTTCAAGATACACTTGTTTTAACTACCCTGACTTTTCTTTTGGGATGAATAGTTTTGTCTCTACTATAAATAAGGTGAAAAATACTCCAATTATCTAAAAAACTTTGGTGAAAGATCTTATTGACTTTAGAGACTGTCTCTCAGAGCATTTCATAGTTATCTGGAGTAGAAAAAAAGGAAAGAAGAACAACTTATATTGTCTTACCTACTAGGAAGAAACACTTGGTTTTGAAGAGCTTAAAGTGTTTCAGACTCATATTCATGGCAATATGTCGGCGTGAATGAGATAACAGTCCCATTTTCAGGGGCTTCAGAATAGCATGAAAATTACTTTTTGGATGTTCTGGAATATTTTGTGCTTTTTCTTGCTTTGAAGGGCTTCTTGACAGATTTTCATAAGGTTGAGTTGTTTTTAGCTAACTCAGACAGCAACACTAAAACTATGACTTCATGTGATTGAGATTGCCAAAGTGTTTCTTTGAACTCAAACCCCAACAAATTGTGTGTGCTTAAAATTTCTCTGTCAATGCCATTGAAAATGTGGCCTAAAAAGAAATGTGGCCCTTGTTTTAAGTAGGAGTAGCAGACTCCATTTGATCAGCCAAAACCCCAAAATGGAAAAACAAGAAAAACAAAAGGTTAAGGATGTACATGTACCACTCTGTTCCACTGGGCCTGTTCATGTGGATTTTCCACTTTTGCCCTTTTTTCAGGACTGTCTGTAATAAATGGAAGTCTTGGGTACAGATTGCCTGAGGTCTGGGTGGTGAAACAGAACCATGGAAGTAAATACACTCCACAAGCAATTAAGATTGGCTCAGGAAAATAGAAAATATAAGAATGGCACCCTTGCTCTTTGTTTTTCTTGACTTCAGGGCCAGAGTAAGTTCTCAGGTTATATCTGGGAACATGCAGCGATAAACAGTCACATCAGATTCTTGTTAGTTCTGCTACTGTGTTCAAGAACTCTTTGGAAGTCTTTGAACAAGTTACAGAGAATTTCCTCTCTTTCTTCTTCATTATAAATAGGTAGAGGCATGAGAAACTCTGCAGTGCTAAGTGTGTCCCATGCCTGTGTGAATGATGGGCAAAGGGTATACAGCATGGGCAGATCAGAGAGGTGGGAAAGGATTTATCTTGATTGCTGCCACAGGAACCAGGGTGATGAGCCTGTAGAGGCTGAGTACAGCCTGTACTGGGGTCAGCTGTTGCCTGAACTCCCTGGAGGAGCTGAGGCAACTGACCCTCCATCACACAGAGCCCCTCATTATCCCTTTCCTTGCAGAGCAGGGAGGGAATATGGAGAGAAGGCTCCTGTGTTCTGTGCACACATGTGTCCTCTTAGAGGCCGCCTTGGTGGCTGCTCCCTGTTTGTACAGTGTCTAAACCACAATCACTTTGCAAAATGAGTTTTAGCTTCCTCACGGAACATAAAATTGAAATTTTGAGTAATGTTTATAAAATGCACATTCTTGCATTTAATATTTGTTAGTGTCATTTAATTTATCTAGATAAAATCTCACATGAGAAACCATATCTGATCAGTGCTCAAGGGTTCAAATGATTTCTGCAATAATTTTTGCCTGCTGATACATTAATTTGGGGACATTTGACCTGCAGTCTCCTTTAGAGAAAAGGATTCAGCATGGGAGTCTGGGATGCAATCTGTGCTGTGACTCTTGCTCAGTTTCTTGATTCCTGTATAGTGAGCTTTAAAACTCTAAGCACTAAGTTTTAATTTAATGTAAGCTGAATTTCTTAAAGGGCTTGCAATGTTAATTTGGCATTTTATAAATTGCATTTGTGTTAGGAAGTTCCCCGCAAAATCACTGATGTTTGTGTGGAGCATGGATGATATCTACTCTACCTTTGTGTTTAATATAGAGAATGGATCCTCCTCAGGCCAAGACCTTTCTGCCTGTTTTTTAAACATCAACCTTGTGACAAATCTACGTTTGGCTAGCAAAGCAGTAGTGTATAGCCTCTGAATTTGTCAAGTTGAGAAACTGAGTTAACTCACAAGCTAAAATACTTGTTTGGTGACCTCATTCTCCTCTCCAGGGTATCATATTGCAAATAGAGGTGACCTACTAGCTCAATAGAACAACAGAAAAGGTGTGGATTGGATAAAATCTCAAGAAAATACTCTTTTAACACAGATATTTCCTCATTAATGAAAACAACTGAGAAAGCAGCAACAACAAAGGTCTTAGTTGCCAAAACAGAAAGACGAAGGTACAGGCTTTTCCAGGATGAGGTTTAAAGTCCTGGACTGTTTCCCTTTCTGTAGCCTTCAGCTGTCAACATGAGAATTTGTACATCCAATTCCAAGGAATGCTGGCAAAGGAACTATGTGTGGTTGGACTGATTGCAGTCAAAGTGTTTCGGATAACCAATTTTAACTTTCTATCAGACTGGTCAGCAGGAAATCTGAAGTTAAACACCAAATGTAATCTTGTTTTGCAGGTATACCTTTCTTTCACATTCCTAGGAAATAGGAGAGTCCCTTTTTTGATTGGTATTAACTACTAATAACTGTCAGCTGGAGATTAAATGTAATTCATTTGCAGCAGTTTGAGGATTTCCTCATGATAACCAGCAAAACATACAGAACTCTCCCTGTGTCCAAGTAACTGCCACACACATTCTGGGAATTATGAGTTTCAGAAAAGCCTTTTCCCTGCCTGAAATTCCAGATAGGTTCACTCACAAGAAGCTGTATCTTCATTGCTGACACCTACATTACCAGTTCCCAAACTACACAGCTACGGTGGCAGTGAGAACTCTCTTATCCTTATCACTTCCTGGAAACTGTGCCAGTGCCCTTTGCTGTTTACCAGCTGTATTAGAAACTCGCTGAATGAGACACAAATCACACTGAAGTCTTTCTTTTTGCAAGTTCAAGGAATAAAAAAGATCCAGCATGTTTAGAAGAAAATAAACCAATATAATAACAAAACCACAGCCCTTGAATAGCTTTTACTTGCATTTTTATTCAGTCCAATATATTTTTCCTTCTATGCATTGTCATTCTGCACTCATAATTAATTTATTTTTTTAATCAAAGCTTTTGTGGCCTCTTATAGACAAGATTTTTCTTTCAATCTAAAAAGCACAGAAACAAAATATTTCACACTTTTAATTAGATGAAACTGAAACATGTTCTGTATATAAGAAAAACACCACTAAATTTTATTTAAAACTTTTACATAAAGGGTTATTAATTACAGTTTGTGAATGGATGCATTATATCTGACCAATGATGGAATTTTCAATAGTACCTAGTAGAGCCTTCACATAGAGATGTACAATTCCTAATTTGAGTACAATTAATTAAGTTTTCACAGAATATCTATTTTTCAGTTGTAATTATTTTTATTCACTTTACCTGCATTTGATAGCTGTGATGCTGTGGTCCTACTGTGGTATTCCTGCACTGAACCTTTAAAAGAAGCAAGCCTTGCTGAATTTTTGATGATTAAAAAAACGTGTCAACGGTAAAACTTTCATTGTGACAATTTGAAAGTGAAATGAGCATGTGAAACTCAGAGGAAGAAAGTCAGTGATAGGACAGATATTATGAGCAAAAACAGGAGTAGAAATTAATGTGTGGAATTGCGTCTCTACTGGATTTGATAGAACGTTAATGTCAGATCCCTGAGAGCACTGGTGACCCTAATGATGCTGACCAGACTCTCCTGGGACTCCCACCCACAACTTGTGCCCATGGGCTTTGAAACCCCATTTTACCTCAGGCCTGAGCCCCCAGTCCCTGCACAAGCTAAGCTGTAGGGTTGTCTGTTGCCTGTCCCATCTCACACATGAGCCATTTGGACCTGTATTGCAGTCATGTGTCCAGGCTTGTCTGCAGCCCTGTCTCCTGCTGCTTCTGATGGAACCCTCTGGATGGGGCTGTGGATGCACCCTGTTTCCAGCGCCTGTCACTGCCTTGCTGTGCTCAGGTGCTGCAGGGCTGTGTCCTGATCAGTGAGGGCACTGTCTGGGCTGGGACCTCCCTCAGCTCCTGGCTCACTCTTCCTTAGGATCCTGTCATTGCTGTTCCCTAACAAATCAAGACAGGACAAATTTTTTTTGCATTCCTAAACTGCAGTGTGATCTATGAATAATAGTCAGAAAAGGATAAAAAGCTGAGAGTAAGTACTTCAAGGATGCCCAATACTCAGGGGAAAGGCAATCCACTCACTACTTGGAATCTTGGAGCCTGCAAGCGATAAAGCTGTGTCTGACGAAAGAGAGGCAGATGAAAGAGAGAATCAGGATAATCCTCTCAACTGCTAAGAGACCTTTATCATGTAACATCAGTGCTCCAAACAGCAGGAAATGTTCTTTATTCTTGGTTAATGTTTAAAGGCATTAAAGGCTGCTATGGCTGTGATTGAAAAGGACAAATTCTGCTCATAAACATAGCTCCAGGTTTTCTCTCTTATTTTCTATTCAACACTTTTTTTCTCGAAATACTGACAAACTGTTACTTTGAGAGACAATGACAGCCAGTGAAAACAGTTTGACTGACTTCATGAACTCAGGTCATAGCATAAACCACCTTGCCCTCTGTGGGTTGTAACACTCATGTCTTTGTCACTTTATTGCTACTGGAAAACACTCACTGGTACTGTAAAGGTGGGAGCACTCCAGCCTGCACAGCTGTTTTGAATGCCCAATTTCCATTTCCAGGACACCCTGAAATTAGCAAAATGATAGCTTATTTAGGAACCAAATGCATCAGTTTTAAAAAGTTTACCACAGATGCAAATTTCTGTAAATGATTGATTTTAGAAAGAATTTCTTTGATTAGTTGAGGTATTTCCCTAACAGAACAGAAATAACTATACTGATTTTTGGATGTTGTTGGCCCAGAAGACACTTTAGATTCCTTATGATGTTCCTCACTCCTGGAAGCAGCCCCTCACCTGGTTCTCTACAGAGGAACTAGAAATCTGAGATTTGCTGTGACATCTCAGGAGCAAGCATGTTCAGAAACTCCCTCGAATCAGCTTGCATTTCAGCAACGATTTAAGAAGGTAATGATTATTTCTTAAACAGCATTTCCTTAAAGCGAAAAACAAACCTCAACAACACTGACCCTCCCTCTCACTGCACTGTGTTTTCTTTGGTGCTGGCATAATAACTGCTAATTACTCAGATGTTAATGAGTAGTTAATTATTTATACAAAGTGAGATGGCTTCAGCAGGATACTCTAGTGTCAGAATACAAGGTGAGACTCAGTCTGTATTTTAACATAAAGTTTGGACGGTTTGGAAATTGGTCTCCTGCTTTCTTGTGACATACTTAAATCCCTGTGAAACAGAATTTTCTGGAGGGGATCCAAATTTTTTTTGGAAAGGAGCTTTTCTCCTTCCAAGAAATGTATTTAGTAGGTGGTGTTTGAGCAGCAACAGGCATATCCCACAGGCTTGGAGTCAATGTGTACCTTCATTCCAGAGACACAACTTGCTGAGTATTCCTGGCTGACAATGCCAGAGTTTCTTCCTCAGCTCACTGGCTTCTGGGAATCCTCTTCTTTGATTGCATGTGTTTCATTCTCTGTTGTCCAAGGCACATGAGAACCTATTCTGAATTCCACTAAACACCATGACAGCACCTCTATTGTGTAATTCTGAGAAACTAAGCTCAGGTTACTTGTGGAACAGTCTAGGACCAGACCTACAAAGGAACAGAGAAAATCCCCAGAGGAGTCAGGTTAGTCATTTGAGTTTGCGAGAGTAGTAGCTAAATCACTGGACAGCCTCCTCTCTCATGTACAATGCATAAATGGATAATGTGCAATAGGTAGTTGTAGATTAATGAGATTCATCTGGAACATCAGAGAGATAATTTTCCCTTGAGGATTGTGATTAGAACTTGCATACTTTCAGTGTAGCAAATCTGTACTACTTTACTCTCTTAGTATTGCCAAAGTCTAATTTGGGCAATATTGGGTGGTAGTAGCTAATCAGGTAAGAAATAGAATAATGTGTATATAAAGGTACAGTTCCTTTTCCTAGGAAAAAATCTTTCTCATCCCATTCCATTTGGTTGTCCTTTTATAGAAGTCTTATTACTATTATTTGCATTTTCCTCACAAATACAATCAATGCTATCTTCACAGTAAGCTCTACTGCCATTGTTTGCACTACCTCTTGATATTTGAGAAAAAATCCTTTTTTTAAATAATAAAATAACAACACAGTTATAGGATGTATCATCACTGGGTGATATTTCAAGCTTCAGAACATCTTATGTTTCTTTAGTGCTCTACTTTCCAGAGTGATTTAGTTCATTTTTCCTCTTGTATTCCAACAGCAACTGTAGCAGAAAAGCCTTTTAGTATTCGGGCAGGCTAAAAGGTTGCAGCTCTTCTCTTAAAATGCAAAGTTACATACAGGGATTGATGGTGACATCTTTGTCACAGGAGGTAGTGATGCCTGCTAGGACCGAGCTTGCAGGATTCCTGGAAACTGTAGCTGATTCAAAATGCAGTCGTCTGCCAGAAAAGATAGATGAAAAACATTATACTAATCTCTAAGTTGTCCATTGGCTACCCATTGGAACCCGGTTTTAATTCAGCGCGCTGGTCCTTATCTCTAAAGCTTTAATATTTGGTTGACTCTGAGAACATCTATTTTCTGCGTGCTTGCATGAAAGCTGCAGCTGATGAATTTTTTAGACTTTTCAGCTTCAGACTGAAAGATGAAGGGGACAGGGGCACTATGTATGAGTTGCTTCTTTCCATTTCCCGAGTTCGTACTTTTTCCTTTCAGACTGCAATATGCCAATTCAGATTTCCCCATCACAGAATATGATCAGCAAAAACCTCCTCCATATGCGGTTATGACAGTTTTTTTCATTACTTTCCTATCGAAGAAAATCCCATGTTGGCATTGGTAAATGTATTATTAGCTTTTTCCATGAAGAATTCTGCCAGATATGATGCTAAGAAATGTTTTTAAAATATCTCTAGTAATAAAGAAGCAGAGATAAAAAAGAAGCATTTTCATGTGTTTTAGCTGAAGTCACAATAAAGCCTAGTACTGATGTATCTGATACATTTATGCAATCCAGCAGCTCTTTTATTTCATAAAAAAAGTTACCAACTGGATGCAGCAAAAGGATAAGTGTATCTCAAGATTTTTTTTTTTTTTGGCACAAAATACACGTTGAACACCTTACAAATACCATACCTTTTTTCTGCAAGCAATGATAGATACTAATGCAGTTGTGTCATTTATAGATTTCAGCCTCAGTCCTGAAATTATTATATATGTGAATAAATTTGCTAACATTTATAATCATAGTGAAAACAGTGGACTTATTAAAATAAATTACATGCTTAAATGGTTGTAACAGCAAAGTCTTAAATATCAGGAAGCTGTTTATTATATTTATTTCTTCAGGTTTTTGTCATAAAGTGTCTTCAAATACTGTTTATATGAATAAATCTTTGCTTAGCATGGTTATGGTTGCATACAATGCAAAAATATGCTAAAAATATAAGCAGCAGCAACTAAAGAAGCCAAGAGTCTATATAAGATGGATAAGAAAATACATTGGGATACCAGCTCACATTTGTGTTGAACACCCATCTACTTTATGAGTTGAACCACATTAATATGCAGAAGAGAGGAGGCTTTGTGTCAGAAATAAAGCAAACTGCCTCCCCTCACGGATTCTTTTCCATAGATTGTGCTGAAATGCACTGAGATTACAGCAGTGATTAACCATTTCCTTCCAAGCATCTTAAAACTGAGTGAACAATCTGAGATGGAACTTGCCCTACCCACAACGGCAGGTATCCTACACAGGATATCTTATTAGAAGATGATGGCTCATATGATGAACCATCACAGGCTCAAGACGGAGCATTTCCACTTTTTGTGCAAGAATATTGTTTATATGGCTGTGTTTTAGAGCACGTTGGCCTCTCTGAAGAGACTCAGTCTTACAGCACACATTAGATTTTTTCTCTCATCAATATTGAGATGATGTCTGTGTCCTTGCCTGGAGATCTCAGGAGGCTGAGGTAGGGGACCTGCTGAGTTGTGGAACCTTGCCAGCGTTGACACTAGGCTGGACAATGGACTGAAGAGATGGGACAGTTCTGTACTTTTGCATGGAAAAGGTTCCATGTATCTGGAGAATGTTAATGACTATTTGGATAATACCTGCAGATTTTTGATTCCCCTACATAGTTACAGAACAACTGCAGGAACTTGATTCATAAGTCTGGTCTTGCTGGTATATTTTCTGTTCTAGATTCTAGATTTTCTATTTCTGCTTCTAGATTCTGTTTCAGCATTTGAAATCTTTCCTTTGTCAAGTGATTAAATTCAGACAACTAAAACCCTGCTCAGTTGGTGCCTAACCATGAAGAAGCCTAAAATTTATGGATGAGTTTTATTATTAAATGTCTCCAATGTATCTCATGAAGCTGAGCACACTCTGTGCTTCCTTTAACTGTTGACATCTGGTGCTAGTCAGGTTTAATTGTAAATGCTTTGGAAAGCTGAAATCTTTCTTATTTAGCTTGAATTAATCTCCCTTAACAAGCACTCAGAACAGCCCTTTTCCCTCCATGTATGTTGGCCACAGAGCCATTGTTGTGACTTATTATTGAGAATCCTTTTTCTGCTTAGCAAAATTGAGACAAAGGAATGCCTCATCAAGTTTTTATTGTTCTGCTGTCTTGCATTTATAAAGCTCATATGAATGGACTACATGAAAATGTCCTTCCTGTAGAAGGTCACCCAATTAACAGCTAGTGCACAGAACCATTATGTTTTATTAATGCAATCCTTTGCCTTAAACTATTTTCATCTAAAAGCTTTTTTAAATTGCTAGTAATATTTTTGAGTATAATTGCAATTAATTTACAGTAATTAGAGAAAATATGGATCTGAGTCTGATATTCTTAGGTATATTTAGCTCACCAATATTTCAATGTATAAACATCAAAATATCTTTAAAAACCCAGTGCTCATTCACTCATTTGTCCAGCTTCTTGAGGAATTTGTAATGCTCTTTTTCCTTCTGCTTTCTATCATTTTGGATTGTAAATTTTCGAGGCTTAGAGTTCTGTTTTATTGCGTCTCTATGCAGGATAAGAGGACAATGTTTTTTCTCAGGCTCACGGGATGTTAGTATAGTCATTACTAAAACAATTAAGAAATGACCCCAAACAGAGGCTGTAATGAATGGCTGCTCACTTTCCTCTGTCTGGATCATGTGTTACCATGGAAGGTGGAAGAGGCTCACCCACTTCCTCCCCTCCCTTTTCATCTCTATTATGGTGGGAGCTGAGCATAGGAAGGGAGAGTTGATGCTGTTAGAGATGACAAAGATGTTTTCATAGATTCATAGAGATTACACCTCACAGGAATCGTGCAGTCAAGCCTCCTGTTGAACAAACAAGTACTCTCTATTCAAACCACAAAGCATAACTAAACCGAAGTATTTCTTTGCACAGAAGAGTTAATTGTTGTATGCTATGAGCAGAGAACAGGAGCCCCCCAAGCATTGCCAGCTCTTCAGTTCCTGAGTTTACAACAGTTTTGTATCAGGGAGGTACTGATGTGAACAAAGAAGGTGAAAAACAGCTTCAGTGTGTAATGCAGAGAAAAAGGAGTATTTTCCTTTTTCCTGCCACCTCTGTGAAAATACTCTATCAATTCATCAGGTATGACCAAAATACAAAAACAAAGCTGATAATCTCAGGTCTTGGGAAAGCTGTGCTCTTCTACTCCATGTTCCATATCTTTCTACAGATGGCGTAATGTTTTACAGAAATATACCGTAAATGTATGGAAAAAAGGAAAAAAACTGTAGAATGCACATAGAGTCTAATGGGGGGAAAATTTACAGTTTCTGATCTTGGCCTAGAGGGACTTGGTAAGAGCAAAGCTTTTCAGGTCATTAAAAAATATATTTAACTTCTTATTTAATTGGCAATTCATAAAGGTCACTTGAATGATCATACAGTGCATATCTACCCCAACTGCTCTCATACTGATAACACAATATTAGAATATAGTCAATCTTTGTCAACATTGAAGCACGCTGTGCTTTATAATTATTATTTATAATTAAGGAATTGGTGAAAGAGTTATAAGGGCATGCTGACAGCAGTTAACTTGGTAGCAAACCTGAAATTGGCCATAATTGCTGTAATAAATCAATTCCACCAGGATTATGGCTACTTTAAAACTAATAGTCTGTAAGAGCAATATGTGATTAAAGACAGCTCCCTCTCAGATCTTAGTGACTTGAAATTTAAAATACGAAACTAAATTCCTAATATAGAATGTAAAGCTAATAGGGCTGCTGATAAAAATTGAGCTTAAAGCTCTCCAACAGTCAAGGAACAAATGAAGATGAATAACAAGAAAGCTTGGTCAAATTTTGAGACTGACATGAAAACACAAACCACTCAAAGCTGGCAGCCTGAATTCCTAAAGCAGTCTCAGTGTTATTAAGCTCCCTGCCCTGACAATGCCGTGGGAGTTGTATTTTTACATCATTAAGGGAAGAACAAAGGAGAATGCTGGAATGATACCACAATGAAACAATAAGGATTGCTCTTTCAGCTGTCCTAGCCAGAACACTTGATTAAAACTAACATCAGGATCAATCAGCACAGTAGTCAAACTGTATCTTCAAATTTCTGTTTGTTCCAAACAAATCTTTTCAGCACAATATTTGCATTTAGTGCCAGTCATGGCTTCTGCTCACTAAAGTATCTGTAGAACGTTTGGCCAATTTTGTCATGAGTACCCACATCAGTCGTCATCAAGGAACCATATTCAAAAGCAAAGGATGGCTCTTCTCAGACCATCCTTGTCATGTTCCTTGCATGTAACCTGACTAAATTGTGAAAATAGACATGACTAATTTCTCTTGAAGACTATGTTCTCTTTCACATCTTCCAAGCAACATTGGATACTTTCCTGTAGTGTAAAGATTTCTGAATTCCAAATATGTCAGAAGATGAGTGATGAACCAGTGACAGATCCATGAAAACTTATACTACATGTTTCACAGACCTATTTTTTCCCTACCCCTTATAATACAGGGTACATTTCAATGTATTATCAGTTTATAAAGAGAAGAAGGGAAACTTTTTGGTGTGTATTTATTGGTCTCTAAAAACCAGTAAATCTTCCTGCATCCATGTACAAGCCCAGTAGATCTAAAAGTTCACCAAAGTAAGAGTTATAAATGGTAAGTAAAGATTTTTAAAGTTTTTTAAAAGTTAAAAGGTTAGAAATACCATTTCCTATCTTTAAATACTTTAAAAGTACTAACACATTGGTTTGTAGTGTTTGTTGTATATTCATTTTAAATGGACTAAACCATAGTAAAGATTAAACTCTTTTGAGTAAGCCTTTCAGACAAGAACAACCGGAAAATATTAGCATGTTTGTATGTATATGTGAACTCAAACTGCACTTAGGAGGATTATTTACAGCCTTTCTTATGACAAAGAAAATAAATTCATGCAGACTATAAAATCATAAGAGCAAAATCAATGCTAAGATTAGGGACTGAATATATAAGAAATATGCATAGAACAAAAATTACAGTGAAGCAAGAACTCACTACTACAGTGTTCAGCTGATTCATAACCAACTTCATTAAACTGCTAAAAGGAGAAAGAAGGTCAATTGTTTTTGTTGCAAAATCCATCTCCCTTTTACTTTATTCATAATTTTTTGAAGAACAGCTCTTCATATTATAAGCTATTACTAGAGCACATACCCTTCTACTTCACCAGCCCATTTCTGTGCATCTTAAAATTCTGACATTGAGAGCTTACCATCCATTCCAGCTCAGAATAGAGGTCCACAAATAACAAGACTGCAGGAGTAATACCACACAAATGCAAGGAATGTATTGAGTTTAATTAAAAATTTACAGATGATGAAATCATCTTTTCATTCTTGAGATGGGATAACAAGTAATGTTTTTGCAGCTACCTCCACCTTGTTTTCTTGAAGGAGTGGCCACATATGGAAAGGATGGAAAGCTTGGAGTCCACAGGGAAACTTGTGTAAATTATGACTGCTGAAACATGCTGAGCAGGAAATTTGGACCCTGCAATTGGCAGAGGACAGCCTGGGTGTATTCACTGAATATCTGCATAGCTGCGGAAAGAAAGAGCATTGCTTTGCAATGACTTTTCATTAAACAGATCTGAAACAAAGTGGAATGTGTATTTTAGTAACTCTCCAGCCCTGTAACCTTTGAAGAGTAGACAAAAATTAGGACCAAACTGGGAAGCTCAGATAGGCCTCTGAAGTTAAAGATATCTGATGATAATTTTATCCATTAGGATGTCAGGTACTGGTGTCGCTCACTATTTGGCAGAAATCTGATTCATTAATCAATACATAGCTCACCTTGCTGATATTGAACATGGTTGTTCCTCCAGAGAGCTATATACCTTAAAATAATGATTATGCAACTTTAATACTGGTATTTTAATTCTAAAAATACCATCCAAATACCACAGGCAAAACTTTTGGCAAATTGAGTGTTAGCAGCTTATGAGAAGTTAAAAGATGAGGCAGGCTTTTGTAATAGTCTCCTCAATCTATTTTATATCTCTTTTATGGAAGGGAGTTTATTTAAAGATGATAAGACAGCAGATTTAAAATGATCGCACCATATAAATGTTGGGAGCCTCCAAAGTTTTTTTATTTTTCTTTCCACATCAGAAAATGAGTCTGATAATGCTTTGACTGAAGTCAGTAGAATTGTTCCCATTCAATTACACCCTAAACCTTCAACGGGATTTGCTAATGCATAAAAAGTCAAAGCCAATGCAGTTGATATGCAAAGGGTTTTTGTGATGCACAGTCAATAATGAACATTTTCCTTTCTTTTTTTTCTGGAAGGCCTAATTTTAGAATCAGGGAAATATTCAATACCAAAAAACTATTTGAAAAGGGCCAATTCTGCAACCAGTACTCAAACTAAACATTCAAAATCTGTTTCAGACCACCTTCTGTGGCCTTAGGTGATACCTGAAGTGCATGAACATTGCAGCATCAGAGCTGATATGAGTAAGGGCCAACAATAGCAGAAGGAAATAAATAAAGGCCATTCAGAAGAAATGCCATTAGAAAATTCTCCCCTCCCTGTTCTTCTGTTGTTAGTATTAAATAAAATCCTCACTTTCTGATGAACTCAAATTCATAAGTCTGAAAATAGTTCTGCCTATCCCACAGCATGGTAGAGGTCATGAGACCATGACTACTGAGAACTAAAAACTCAGAACTTTGCTGTCCATCAGGCCACCAGGATACTGCCCACTCTTCCCTTAAACTGTTCCAGAAATAAATGCTGAGATAGAAATGGGAAGGAACTGCAGCCACAGTTGGTTTTTTCACCACTGTTAATGGTATAATCCAGTTCAGAATTTTCTCCACACATTCTCCCATATTTACAGATAGCTGTTCAGTCTAGGGAAGCTAGAAAAGCTGCAATGTGATGTATGACGCCTATATTGTCTCTAGTCTAATTAGAAAACCCCATCTTTATAGTCATGGGTTTATTACCTGATAATCACGTACTAGCACAATGTGATGTGTTTATTTCCATCAGTAGAGGGAATGTTGAGTTCTTCATTCATCCTCCACAGTCTTCATTAGATAAAATATTGGCTCCAGTTAATTCAGTGAAAATTTTACCACAGCTGGATCAGATTCTCTTTTGAGAACTTTAAAATGATAAACATCTTTTAGTCCTTCTAGGGTTTATAAGAGAAAAAAGTAGCCACATCTAGGTTTATTCCCCTCCTCTTGCATGGGAGTCTTTGTGGGAATCCTTAAAAACCACAAAACAAAATAATGATTCTTATCTGGATATGACTGGTATGTCTGTTTGCATTTTAAAAAACAGAGCTGTCTCCCAGTTCTCATCTCCTGCATAGGCCTGCTGGTGTCTGAGCTGTAGGGTAAAATTTAAGAGTCTTGGCCATGCCTAGAGAACACATAAAGACCTCTGCTCCCTGTGGTTTCCCCTAGAGCTTAAAGACTGGCAGCAGGATTACCCAGCAGCTAAAAGCAGGAACTGCTGGCTACTAAAATGCATACTGACAAACCAGGCATGCCCACAGGCCCCAGGGCTTAGTTCACAGACCCTGCAGTAGTGATTGCCATTATTCATTCAGACAGCAAAATATTAGATTACACAGACTATTCCTAAGGCAGCTTGCACGCTGCACGGCTCTTAATTTTCTCAGTTATTCATGTGTTTGATCTCAGAAGCACCAGTAGCAAAGTCATTTGGGAGAAATGAGGCCCTAGCATTCTGTGGACAAGCAGGTTTCACAGGATGAGAAGTATGTTAAATATATGCTTTGACCTATTACCCACTAGATCCAACAGTACAAACCCCACAAACTGTTTGGCAAGAAAAAGGGAATGATGCAAACTACTGGGGAAGAGATGCACAGCATGAGAGCGAAACAGGAAAAGAGAAAAAATGAAAGAAGCTCCATCTGAATGATGGTCTAAAGATTTTGTTTCTCAGCACACACTATTTGAAAGATTGAGGGGAACAGAGAGTGTCTCCTATCCCTTATTCGATGCTAACAAACTTCCTGCTCAAAGTAGCGTTCTGTATATATATAAAACCCAGGGCTTGCATTTAATATCCAGTGGAGCATGACATACCATACCAAAACTCTCTGGGCATGTCTAAATCAGTGGTTCAATTTGGATCATTTTTCAGGTGTATCTCCTAATATCACTGTTCAGTTCCCTTTTATTCACATTGTGAAGTGCAAAATGCAAAGTGCCTGAGTGCAAAAACTGAATATGTGCCCCAGGAGTCCCCCTCATGTACTGCCACCACAAACAGGCACTAAATCAGTGGACTGTACTTGTGCTAGTCCAGACTCTATCCCGCTACCAGAGGAGGTGAAAGGAGTATGTGAGTCATTACTAACGTAGGAAGGTAAACATGGATGCTGCCTGTAATATTTTTCTACTTTTCATACCCTCTTGCTAATCCAAGAGCTGAAGACTGAACATCTTCTACCTAAAGCATGTACTTAAAAACTGCCTTCTTTTCTGTATTTCATTCACATATTATCACACTCAGCTTCCACTCTGAGGTGATATAAGATACATTACTGATCGTGACACAGAGATGAAACAGCCATTTACCATCCCTGCCTGCTTTGTGACCTTCACCTAGTCATCTTCTTTTCAGATAGTTTTTGAAATTGCAAAATGCATTTCCTGTCTGAAAATTACAGCAATTGGATAAATAAGATGGTAGCTAGCATGAAGAAAGTGGAAATAATTTGTGTTTTGTGTGTCAAAAGAAGACTATATACGTAGGAAAGAAATCAAAAACAAATACTTTGAGTTTTAAATAGAGGTGAAAATAAAATTATGGGAAAACGTGGACACTTATATTGGGCAAACTACCTGTGGAAATGACTAACGGTACCTTTACTCAAGACATAGAGATGAGTTTTCAGTCTTCATTCCCTTTTACCCCTGTCCACACTCTGAGGCAGCAATGTCAATCTATTTGTTACATACCGTGACACACCTTATTGCTTCACACTCTGTCATGATTTAACCCCAGTCAGCAATTAAGCATCACAGAGCCGCTTACTGACTCTCCACCCCTCCAGGGGGGGGAAGAATCAAGCACAAAAAAAAAGTTAGCCTTGTGGGTTGAGATAAAAACAGTTCAATAATTGAAAAATATATAATACTAATGATAGCAATAATGATAATGATTGTAACAATAACTGTAATGAAAAGGAGGGGGAGAGAAAGGAATAAAACCCAAGAACAAGTGATTCACAATTGCTCACCACCCACTGACTAATGTCCAGCCTGTCCACAAGCAGGGTTCAGAAACTCCTGGATAACTCCCCCCATGTTATATAGTGAGCATGGCATTGTATGGTATGGAATATCCCTTTGGTCAGTTTGGTCATCTGTCCTGACCAGGCTCCCTCCCAGCTTTTTGTGCAGCTCCTCACTGGTAGAGCATGAGACACTGAGAAGTCTTTGACTTAAGGTAAACAACAGCTAAACATCAGTGTGTTATCAACATGATTCTCGTACTGAATCCAAAACAGAGCAGTGCATCCTTTCGCAGTAGCATTGGTGACTACCTAAAGCAAAGGACATGAGAATATCAGATAACAGATTAAAAAAAAAAGAAAAATCTGAAATATTTTCAGTGACTGTTAGACGTATAAACTAATGTTCCCCAAATGCTGAACTGTTTCCAGAGGTGTACAAGTAATAGAGATAACCAAAGTTAACCATAGGATTAGGCTTTTCTTTAGTCAGTCTTGTCCAGTTGGACTTAAACTTCAGGCAGCACAAACAAGACTGGTGCTGTCATTGTGTGATGTGTGCTGCTACTTCAGTTGTTAGTAGCAGTATTTCCCTTTAATTGTGTGTTAGCATTTCTATTATAAAAATAGCTTCCCATTGCTCTCAAGTAAAAATAAACAATTACCCATCAGAATATGATGAAAATGAAATTTTAACAAGATTTGTGAATTTAATGATTGTTTGCTGTATAAATATGTTTCAGAAGGCTGAGAAACTATTCATCAGGAAGATCTGTATCATTTATTCATATGACCTTTAAATGAAAACTCACACTGTTTCCACAACCTATATGAAATAAGTAATAAAATTTAACTGGGTGCCATACAACATCTGTGATTATCCTACAAATTTACTTTTCTCTCTTCAATAATAGAAATATTTACTGATTTGTTTAAAGTTATTTGCTTGCAAACAGCACCCACCCTTCTCTCCAGCCCACCCCATTCATAATTAATCACTTCTCATTTTCCTCTTACATTTAGTGCAATATTTATAACTGCCAAAATAAATACTTAGCACTAGAAAACAGTATCCAACCAGCATACATTTAAATGTAACAATCACTGTAAAGAGTGTGGTGAAGACTAGTAACTGAGCCATTCCAAAATCAGGCCGGATGGAGCAGCAGAGAACAATATCTGCTGTAGGGAAACATCTCACCAAAAGACAAGGAGCAGAAAACTTAACATCTTTTTCTCCAACAAGCTTTTGCCCTGACCCTGGCACATTTTAGCTAGGCGTGATGAAAATCTGCTAAATACAACTTGTCCTTGGTTTACAGCCAAAACCTAGAAGAATTTCGGTTGCACCTGCTGCAGCTGACACTTGTCACTGAGTAACTTTAAGGGAGACAAGGGATGAAACCCGAGATCCAACCACTTACACATTTATACAGACCTGGTTAACTACCAGTAGACAGAATTATTCAGATTTGAAAAAGTGTGTCTGAGACCAGAATTGGGTACTATATTATATCTTGTTTGCTGGGGTAGCTATCTTGCTTTTGAGAACTTGGGAGTATGCTCTCAGCACATGTGTTCAGTCCTCAGCCTTCCTGAAAAAAATTAATGACACAAAGCAGTTTGTTGTATGACTTCTAGATAATTGATTTAAATAGTGGTACTTTGTGCCAGTTATTAACTGCTACAGTAGAAAACGTGATAAAGTGGGAAAAATTGCAATGTAACACAGCTTTTGTCAGCCATCTGATTTGAACTTTTTCAGAAGATAGGTCTGAAATAAATGCAACTGGCTCAAGACACAAAGATTAATTTATGTGTTCTCTAAGCAACAGCTTGACTGTTTCTCTGATGAATCTTGTTTAACACATCTGTTTTTACAGAATAGTTGTTAATTTCTCAATTAATTGTAAGGCGTAAATGACAAAATTTTTCTTTTAGGAGAAAATGCTTTCTAATATGCTACTGTAATGAATCACTTCCATCTGTCTATTTGCACTTCATTTTCAGTCATAACAGAAATTGATGTAAAATTTAGGCATTCTGCTACAAGTAAAATGATAACCAGAATCATGACTTCGGAGACAAAATATCTGTATTAAAAGAGAAGCTTTTAAAAACATGTAGACATTCTAATGAAAAGTTAAAATCTCTGCTGATTCATAGCACATCCAGTGATATCAGTCAAAAAATAAGAACAGAATTTACATCTGAGTGGTTCAAGCAGCACAGAATTTTCCGTCTTAATCAAAAGGTCATGAAAAATGTATGACTTCCAAAGATATGCAATTGAAATGGGTACTGAATAATTTTTAACAAAACTATAACAGGCTATAATTCAATTGATTACCCAAATTATAGGCTATTTTGCTATTTTGTAGAAATATATGGTTGTAAAAGAGTGTTCACTCATTAATTTCTCAGCAAGATTTATGAAACATTTGGTTTGAGTGATGCACAGGGTGTCTACAGTTTGAATAGGAGTAACATTACTGCATTAGTCAGTGGGACATCATTGAAATGACTCAGCCCACAAAAACTCTTTTGAATTTACTTGGGGTTCACGGTGTATGCAAATTAGAGCAGTCTCATGCATTACCACATCACTGCTGTGCTCAAAAGTTTAAAGATACTGAAGAAAACTATTCATATATTGTATCAAGTTTAAATATTTAATAAATTACCGTAGGCTTCATTTTAAGCGCCATGATGGTTTCCTTTTTCTTGCCACAATACTCAAGACACAGGCACACTAGGTGAAATGTATCTTGACAGAGAGAAAAGGTATCATCTGCCTTGTGACCTGTTTGTAGGCTTTTTTAAGTGGGAGACTGTGAGTGTCAGTCTTACCCTGCCATCAGGAGAAATGTTTGTCAGAAAGCTACTCTAATTGCCACTGGCACTTTTACCTCAAATACTTCAGGTGGAGCTGATGGGCTAGCATTCAACTGTAGGAAGAAAATAAAGGATTGAGTTCTGATTATCAATGGGAAGGGCTTCATCATGTGGAGCTCCGGGCTTTGCCTCACCCAAGTCTAACCCTACAATGTGCTTGCAACAGACCTTAACCTGACAGCCTAGCTATGTCCTGTCGGAGAATGTGGACAGGGGAAAAAAAACTGCAGTCTCCTCCTTACCCTTTGGCAGCCCCTCTTAGAGTTCAACTCCCTTGGAGCTCTTGGCTTTGTCTCTTTTCTAGCCCCAGTCCACAGGTTAGATAAAAGTAGTTGTAGATTTCACCCTATCCAGAGTCCCCAGCCTATAGCATAGAGGGGAAAATAGTTGGGGGATAGCATCGGTGGAGTCTTCCCCTACCTTATTCAGTTTTTAAACCCTTTTTCAACCCCTTTCAGCAGGAGCTGTTGGCTTTGTCCCTCTCCTGACCTTAACATAAGCCTAGGCATGGGATGAACTGTAGCCTGAGATGCCTAGTGTTATCCCAGTGGGACAAACAAGTGTTCTGGCATGAGCTCTTTGCACAGACTGCCCCACCAATGATCCTTTCCCTTGCATCCCCACTGCACCTGGAGCTATGGGCTTCTTTCCTCAACCCTAATTCTACCCCAGGCATGGCCTAAGCCTTAGCCCTAGACTTCCCAGCATGGGCCAGAAGTTTTTTTGAGAGATAACTCTTTTTGCTCCCTTCCATGACAGGCAGGTATTGCTATGAAAATGGGCAACTGTAAAGTATCTATGTATGTCTTAGGCCAACCTGCAGACTCTGTTGAGAAAGTCAAGCTGCCCTTCCCCAGGTTGTGACAGGTGGATTATAAACACAAGGTTAGACCTCTGGTCTCTTCCTTACAGGTAAAGCCCTCAGGCAAAAGAAAGAACTCTAAAAAAAAGTAAAATTTCTAAGCATGTTCCCAAATTAGAATTGGTTTATGTCAGAATTTCTGCTTTAAAGGAATCTTGGATTGTTGAAACTATGCCAACGTCGGTATTTATAATGGCAGTATATCATTATGGGGATAATAAAATGCATTATTTCCAATCAAACATTTCTACTTTATCAAATAGTTCAGGTTAGAAATCTTGGGGAACATTGAACATTTGTAAAGATCAGTAGCTATAAATTCTCAGTAAATTAATACCTATAACCTTTGTTAGAGGAATCGATCTAAGTGACTCAGCACTCAATTCCTTTTTGGAAAATGATATCATTTTCTATTGTGAAATTTTCCATATCCAAAGGAAACTTCAGTGAATGGAGATATCAAACCTTCTGAGTGTATGCTATAGCACAGGGTATATTATTATAATTATGCCACAAAGGCATTTTTCCCAGGCACTTATGTCAAGTAGGTATGTGTGTGATGCCTAATGGGGCTAGTATTGTTGCAGGAATTACATTTTATAAGTAATTTATTTTGAATAAATGCAGTAAGAAAGAACGCTATGCTCACATCTACTTCAACAGAAGAGTTTTTACTGACCCTTTTGGGTGCAGGGCATGGACAAATCCAAGCATGGCAAAGTCATGTGAAATGGGCAACAGCATGAATAAAGTGTCTAAATGCCAATTTATAACAATATGAAAGACGGAAACCCTTTGATTTGTGCTCCGTAAGTCAATGACTCTTAAACAAATGCTCATGTAAACAAAAATTGGGTTATATTTGAACTCTAGGTTTTCAAACAGACTAAAGTGCTGAAATCAACCAGATATTCTTGTTGATGGATTGGCAGCTATTGACTTATGCTCCTTCTCATATCAATGACTGTAAGCTGATTCATATTCTCCCAGTATACAAACTTTTAAGAAGATAATACTTCAGCTGAATTTATGTAATTGCAGAGATTTGAAGAGTGTTAGATAGCACATTGCAAGATAAGATTTTCCATGGTGTAGTTAAATATAAGCATTTTTTTTCTCTGTATGCGGGAAGCTCTGATGCTAACACATCAGAATATACAACCTCTAAAACCCCAAATGAAAGTATGAATTTAATTTGTATGACATCCCCAAGTGCTCAAACATCTAGCTAAAGCCCTCGTATACAGGAACAGTCCTAGAAATTGTAAGATCATTTGCAAAGGCTGCTCAATAAATGCATTTCTATATTAGAATATAAATACAAAAAGTCCTTAGAAGTCTCAAAGAGTATCATCCAAATAGAACTTGCGTGCAATTTCTAAAAACTGAATAAGGTTATTTTTGTAATGTGTAGGGGTGTATATATACATCTATATGTATTCACAATCTGCTCTTTAAATACAGAAGAAAAAGAAACAGCTTGGTAAGGGTCATGCAAAAGTATGCATGTGCTAAATGTAATACCCTTGACAAGGTGTCAAAGAGCAAATGCTCATCATATGGGAGTGCCTAGGTGTATATGACTGGAGGTGATGACTGATATGAGGAAAGTCATTCAGTCAGAGAGGTTACATGTATGTGTTTGAATAGATGCCAGTGTTGATGAGGGGTATAGGGATATATATGGTTCTAGAGAGAATAAATTCCTGATGATGGGTTGTAATCAATTGATGCTAATGCTGCATGTATCTGCATATTAAAGTGGTGGGTAGTGATAATATGCATAATTGTGATGGTGGGCAGACAGTGATAACAAGATGTGTGAACAGTAGGAGGTGATGGGTATGCATGGTAAAATGCGTAGGTTGCAAGGATGCATGTGTGATGCTGAGTATAGTGGTGCTGTGGGGAGCATATAGCAGCATTTGCACTGTGGTGATATTTGTGTGATGTGGACCTGCTGTTCTTGACAAAAGTAGGTGGTGCTCTTAGGTGGCACTTTATGTGAAGAGACAGGTTGTTACCCATACAGGTGTGGTTTGCTCACACAGATGGGGGGTACAGCCAACAGAATAAATAAGCAATTACTGAGTATTTTGTGTGTATGCCTGTGCTGAGGGAGTGTTGATGCACTGAGCGAGTGTGAGGGTCTGTGTGTACTAGTGAGTAACCATGTCTGGTCAGGGGGTATATACAGAATGGTGATGGTGTATATGAAAATTTATTAAGTGATTATGTATAAGTGTGTAAGGACAGACTGTATACTCAGAACAATAACATACAGGGAGATGAGACATATTGCCCAGAAGGAAAGGTGTATGGGAAGGTCATGCTCTTGTTTTTTAAAGAAAAGTTTGCTTACCAGGGAACAGATGCAGAATTAGGACTATCTGCAGGTGTTCATGTGTGTTTAGAGCTGGTGGTGTGGATGAGGTGTTTAAGGTGTCGATGACAATATGAGGAACTACTGGTGTACATGTGCTCATCTAGGATCAGGGTGTAAGTAAAAAACAGCACAGTATAGGTCAGTGTACAGAAGTGGTCGGTGGGTATAGCATGGAATAAGTACTGTAGTGACGGCTACATGTATGTAGTGTATGAATGGAGATGGTGCCAATGCATAGGCTCAGGAGGGTTTATAGCCTCACCTGGTGTGGATACAATCCTATCAGGGATATGCATATGTTTTAAGTACAAAATTAAGAGAGGGGGTTGTAACACTGGTGGTTGAGCTTGAAGCGATCCTGTGGGTGGAAGCAGATGTGTGAGGACAGAGGAGTGGACAGCAGGAGATGGTCTTGGCACTGCTGTGGTGTGAATAGTCATGGCAAGCTGTAGTGTGCGAACTGGTCACTGCACTCTTGGATGTGATGGACAGAGGCAAAGCATGTGCCGGGTGTTAGAATACAATGGGGGGCATCTGTCAGGACAGAGTGTCTAGAGGGGGGCACGGCTGCTCATGAATGCTGTCCAGTGGTGATGGCGGGACAGGACAAGGCAGGAGGCATGGAGCTGCGTGGTGGTAGGAGGCGTGGACAGTGCTGTGTGCATAGGGTTGAATGCTGTGTGCTTTGTCAGTCAGTGCCATGCCCGGTGCCAGCGCTGTGGGGTGGGCAATGCACATGGTGCAGTGACAGGAGAGGCTTACAGCAGCTGCGTAGACATGAGACATGCGTTCCCAGGTAGCACGGCTCACCCACTCAAGACCCAGGCTTTTTTCTTAAGGAGAAAAGATAGTCCCTTTGCCAGGGATGCCCCTGGTCTCGACCCAGGTGCCATGGAGGGAGAGCAGTGGAGAATGGAGGGGGAGGAGAGGATGGTGGACGGGGAGGGAACGAGTGCNGCCGGAGGGAGGGATGGGAGGCGGGAAAGGGGAGTGGGGGTTGGGAAGGGACACCCACTTACGTCTCCTCCTGCATTTTTTTTTCTTTCCCTCCTTCTTTCCTTAGCTGGTGACGCGCCGCTGCTATTAATCATTCACCAGCCGGGGAGCAGCAATTGCCGCCTCTCGGAGCGAGCGGCGCCGGCAGCCGCCTCTCTCCCGATGCCCGCGTCCCGCAGCCGCCGCGCCGGGCTCGCCTGACGGGATGATGCCCAGCCCGGCCGGCGGCGGACGCCTGCTGCTCTGAGCCGGGGCGGGGGGGTCCGGGCAGAGGATGCTCCCCAATGGCACCTGCCCCAGGCTTCCGGGCGGTGCAGGCAGCGATAGCGGCGACAGCGACAGCGGCGGCAGCGACAGTGGTGGCGGCGGAGCCGGTGGCGCCTCGGAGGAGGCGGCGGCGGAGGGCATGGACTCGGGCGGCAGGAACTCCTCTGGCGCTCCGAACAGCACCCTGAGTGAGTCTCAGGGCAGCGCCATCCTCATCTCATTCATCTACTCTGTGGTGTGCCTGGTGGGGCTGTGCGGCAACTCCATGGTCATCTACGTGATCCTGCGTTATGCCAAGATGAAGACAGCCACCAACATCTACATCCTCAACTTGGCCATCGCGGATGAGCTGCTGATGCTCAGTGTCCCCTTTCTGGTTACCTCCACCCTGCTGCACCACTGGCCCTTTGGCTCCCTGCTCTGCCGCCTGGTGCTCAGTGTGGATGCCATCAACATGTTCACCAGCATCTACTGCCTGACCGTGCTCAGTGTGGACCGCTACATCGCTGTGGTGCACCCCATCAAGGCGGCCCGGTACCGCCGGCCCACTGTGGCTAAGATGGTCAATCTGGGTGTCTGGGTGCTTTCCATCCTCATCATCCTGCCCATCATCATCTTCTCCAACACAGCAGCCAACAGTGATGGAACGGTGGCTTGCAACATGCTCATGCCAGAGCCCACCCAGAGATGGCTGGTGGTCTTTGTGGTCTACACCTTTCTGATGGGCTTCTTGCTGCCTGTGGTGGCCATCTGCCTCTGCTACATCCTCATCATTGCTAAGATGCGCATGGTGGCCCTGAAGGCTGGCTGGCAGCAACGCAAACGCTCAGAGCGCAAGATCACCCTCATGGTCATGATGGTGGTGATGGTCTTTGTCATCTGCTGGATGCCCTTCTACATTGTGCAGCTGGTCAATGTCTTTGTAGAGCAGGATGATGCCACCATCAGCCAGCTCTCTGTCATCCTGGGCTATGCCAACAGCTGTGCCAACCCTATCCTCTATGGTTTTCTCTCGGACAATTTCAAGCGGTCCTTCCAGCGGCTGCTCTGCCTCAGCTGGATGGACAATGCTGCGGAAGAACCCATCGACTACTATGCCACTGCCCTCAAGAGCAGGGCATACAGCGTGGAGGACTTTCCCCCAGACAACTTGGAGTCAGGAAGCATGTACAGGAATGGCACTTGCACCTCCAGGATTACCACCCTCTGAGGAAGCTTCCTGTCCCCCAGCTCCCTTACTGCCCCCCAGATGGAGGGTGAGCGAAGCCAGGGCTGTGGCATGGGGAGGTTGGGAGGGAGGGGATTTTGGTCCTGCTCACCACCAGCAGTGTTTGGCACATGAAAGAGTGAAGAAAACCCCACATTCTTGATTTGCTACCCCCTGGCAACCTGGCTGCCCCCTTGAGAGCGGGTGCATTCTCTGATGCTTTGACATCCACTTAGTGAATTGCAGTTCTCATGGGTTAGTTTAGGGTCTGGTAGCCTGGCTCTGCCACTCCTCTCTGTGTCTGACAAGTGGCTGTAAAAGTCCTGCAGTGACTCTTCCTCCACCTTTTGTACAGTTTGCCCTTCCCCTTGGCTGGTGGGACACCCCAGACCACTGAGTTGAGCCTGCCTTAGTCGAGCCCCAGCATTCAGGCTCAGACTCCCCCCAACTAAAAATGACCCTGCTCAACATCTGTCAGTATGCAACTCTCCTTCAGAGATTAGAAATGCTGGAAAAATTCCCTTCCAACATACACCTTGCCCTCCCCCAGGAAGGAGCAAGTAGCCTCTCTCTGCGCATACCCTTCCCTCCTCCTGGAATAAAAAAGAAAGCAGGGAGTAAAAAGTCCCCAAGAAAGGAAGCAGCGGAGTCATGGAGATGTTTTTTGCTTTGTAGACAGCTTCCAATTCACTGGAGCTTTGGCTCTCTGTGCTACTTGGCAGCAGAGCAGAAAAGGTCTTAGGAAAAAAACTGGTTATTGCTGTGCTTTGGAGCTGCACGGCAGATTGCTGATAATGAGAGATAAGCAGTCCCGTGACACACAGGGAGCAGAGAGCTGGGACTCGCTGAGATGGGAGCTGGGGGGACCTCTGAGCTGGGAAATGTTTGAATCTGTCCACACATACAATAAAGTGTGCTGATAATAAAGTTTAAAGGGAGCGCCAGACTGTGAACCTGCTGTCTTGAGCCTGCTCCATCAGCTGTGAAAAAGCGATGAAGGGAGCTGAGACAGTTTTTGAATGACCTGGGTGATGGCAAAGTCACTTTAGCCTACATGGAAAAAGGGGGGATTAATTTAAAAATCTCCATCAGTCTCTGAAATAAATACTTGACAGAAAAAGTAGCTGTTCAGTAATAGCTATTACCCTAGCTCCAGTTTCTTCTGTTGCACAAAAAAAAAAAAACCAAAATGGGTTTCATATGTTGCCAATGTAATATACCGACCCAGAGCTTCTTAATGTTTCATTTCTGAGAATTGTTGTTTTTAATGTGTGCCAGATGTCTTGTTTGATTTTTTATTTGATTCTAGTCACTGTGTTGTGAACGTGTTTTTCTGAAGCAATTTATACTGTGTACTTATGTCTGTGGTGGCTACTTGCAAGGTTGCACTTAAAATGGGTGACGCTCAAGAAGGCTCCTTTCCGGATAAAAACATTGTCATTTTTTCTAACTTTTTCATTTACATTGTTTCCCCCACAGAAATTCTCTCTTGAATTTTCTCTCTTCTCCTCTTATAGCAAAACAATTTTCATACAGACAGATGAAGCTTCCTTTGATAAATGACAGCTGATTAAACGAAACCTTCTATCCCTACTCCCTCTTATCCCAGACAGACGAGTCGGTACGGACTGTGTTGAAATAAGCAGCTATATTTTTTGCTTTCTACCACCTATGCTAACAGTGTCACACAGTGGCAAGTGTCCCAGTAGCTGTGACAAATCACTTCTCTAGCACAATACTGTGGTTGTATTAATTATAACTACTGGCAATTTGAAGCAAGAGACTGGAAAAAATCTCTAGTAGCAGCATACCCGTAGCATTGTACTCGTAGCTGCAGTGCTTAAGTACAGTGTTAAGTGTAAGGTTGGCAGTTAAGGCATCTAGTATTTGTGGTGGTGGACTTACTATAGGTTTTTGTTAAATTATACCCTTTAACTTTTCTCAGCAGCAAAAAGCAGGATGCTACTTTGTACATTTCTTTCACCAAAACTTAGGTACTCTTAAATGAATGTATAAATTTAGTATTTCAAAGTTGTCTAATTCAAAGTCCATCAAAATGAAAGAAAAAAAATCTTAATTCACTCCAATGGACTGTGAGTCAGCTCCTTTTAGTTTAAAAATTGCTAATGTGGAAACTGTTACATCCTTATTAAAATATTTCACGAAAAGCTTTAACAATTGTACAGTTTCTTTCCTTCTGCTTCCTAGTGGACATGATTTAAAGAAAACTTGCAAATATTATATTTGGTAATGTTTTACATGTACATATGGGGAAATAAGGATGAAATCTCTTTATAAGTAACTTTTCACAGAAATCAAACATCTCTCAAAACAGTAAAATGCCCCATGATATTCATGATGCTATTTCCAGGGCTTCACTTGAACTCTCACTCACAATATCTTCAAAATGGCATAAATCTTATAATCTTATGTGGTCGTTTTCACCCAGGCATATTATGTATGGTCAGATTAAACAGAGAATCAGTCTACTTTTTACTGTTGAATTTGTTTAATATCAGACACGATGAAGCAAGAGTGAAAAAGCATAAATCATACTGCATACTCAGCTTTGATGAAAAGCTGAACTGGGTTTTGTTCTTTAATTTTTTTCTATTTGCCTTGTAAAGGTTGTGATGGAAGCCTGCACACTTACCAGCATATGCACTTTAGTTTCAGTTCTCCCAGGCACATCGCAGAGGTTGGGCTGGGGCCTCAGTAGATGGCAGGCTTGCCTTCAGAGGGATGGGCTGATTCACTCCCAGCCAGCACTGCCCCTATGACTACTAGCTGAAATATTCTATGTGGTTTCAGCTGGAAACAAAATCTGTTTATCCCAAACTAACAGTTCTTCCTGCTATTTTTCACCCTGGGACAGGTGATCAACAGCAGTAAATCATTCAATTTAGCTAGAAAGAAAGTTAGTTCATGGTGTTATTATTCTAAATAGTAGAACATAACTAACAGGAAGAAAAAAAAATTGTCCTCATGAAATAATGTGTACCAGAAAACACAGAACTCTTTCTACTGCTTTCCAAATGACAAACAAGAGTATTCACATTTTGCATGGAAATTATTTTAACTAATGCTTAGTTCACTGGAAAAAAAGATACAGTGATGTATTTCTTGGTGACATTTTGATTTTTTATACAGCTGCAAGAAGGTAAATTGTAATTTGTAACTTGTAGCATTTTTCTTTGCTTTTCCCCCATGAGTTTTGGTTTCTATTTTAAAAATACTGCTTTCTCTTTGTCATGGAAATTGACCTTGCGGCCACTGAAACCCAGGCAACTTTTACTCTTTGTTTAGCCTAAGACCTATACCCACCAGTGGGATAGCACCAAACAGTATCCAGTCAATGGACTAGGCTATTTCCTGTGGCATGTGTACCAGAGAATGGTCTTCACATGGAACACACATCAGGTGTGCAGTACACATCAGCTGCAGCATTTTCCCTCTCAAAGAAGGGTGCACAGGAAATCACTTTCCTTTCTCACCAGGCTTCTTGGTGCAGTAGCAAAGACAACACCTCTCATAATCCTGAGGCTGACTGCTACCTGCAGTTAGTGGACTTGAACAAGACTGGTCACAGAGGCACTTTATATCTGGGCAGTGGATGAAAAAGGTGATGGTTGCATACAGATATTCTGCCTCTTCAGATGGCCCCTGCAGCAGAGAACATTACACAGAGTATGGTTTCTTTGCATTCCACACTTAAAGAATCCATTTGATTTCTTCACAGAGAATGAGAATCAAGTTTCTGAATGTGATGTAAGAATTTCTGAAATGCCAGGTTTCCAGTGAATCAGAATTTT
This sequence comes from Orthonyx spaldingii, assembly GCA_013397795.1. Classification (NCBI taxonomy): domain Eukaryota; kingdom Metazoa; phylum Chordata; class Aves; order Passeriformes; family Orthonychidae; genus Orthonyx; species Orthonyx spaldingii. Next base: position 2,557,823 of record VZTJ01000383.1, read on the forward strand.
AAAAAAGGCTTTCTGGTTGTTTCTGGAAATCTAAAAATCTGCATTTCTAATGTATGTGCTATGTTCTATTAACACTGTGACTATTCACTGTATTTTAACCTGTTTCCAAAATCAGCATCCTAATTCTAAATATTAAACTAAGTCTTACTGAAATAAAATAACCCAGTGATGTCATACCTTCATGTTATATAAGGTTTGACTTTGCCATATTTCTAGAACAGTTACAATTTAATATCTTACAATCCTGATTTTTAAAAAGGTCCAAGAAAATAATTTCCAAAAATCAGAGAAATTAGCCAAGAAAGAAACATCAATCCAATGTTCTAAACTCTGGGATTTCAGTCCCTAGGAACCTTATTTGAACCAGGGCTCTACAGACAAGAATGTGAATTATGAACCTCTAGAGAGGAATAAATATTTCTACTGAATTGTGTATTCAGCACTTCTATGCTCTTCAACATAGACTTATTTGGCTGATAACTTCAGGCTAAGCCATGGGAAGAAAGGATGATTTACTAATTAGATTTCTCTTAAAGAAAAATGCTTTTAGATATTACATTTTGTGGAGAGAAATAGGCCAAGAAAAATAGGTGAACCTGAGAGTATTTCAAAGTATATCATTAGATGGCTACAAACCAAGCACAGTTTTGACAGGAAAAATGCTTTTCAATAAAAGCTAACTATGCCCACTCCCTTCCAACTTTGTTTCTCCAAAAGCCTGAAATCTGAGTTTGGCAGAGCAGTAAGCAACTATGAAGCTGAGACAGCAAGGTGCTGTATCCTGCCTGAGATATATAGGTTTTTGTGTCCAGGCTGGATGGAATACATTTGTCATTATATGACTATCATGTTTATGATGGGTAGAGTCACCTTGAAAATAATATAACTGTACAGAAAATTTCCACATTTCCCCCTCCCCAAAAAAGTTCCCATTCCCCCCCCAAAAAAGTCTTCTCTATACAGGGTCTTACACTGTATAACATGCCTAATGGTTGCTCTGTGAGTTCTTGAGCTTCCTAACTAGAAAGGCTCAGATAAAAGTACCCAAATTTACAGCCCAGGGAGGCTGTAGGACAGATAACAATTACCAGATTCTGACTTGGGATCTTGTATTTATGACTTGAAACTGAATTGTTTTGTCTCCACTTACCTTGTTGGTGGCAGTGCTGTTGTCAGTGCACGTGTGGGCCCTGCTGACCCAGGGGAAGCTTCTGAAGGGTGCTGCACTGCACTGCATAAAGCTGAGCAATGCTGGGGAACACCAGTGCCACTGCCACAGGCTGAGCACAGCCACAAGCTCAGCTGTGCACACAGCACCTGCCGTGCTCAGATTCACAATGCAAAGCCCAAGTGATTGCTGGTCAACCGGAGTGGTCCAAAACATGGCAAAGCTGGATATTTGCGGGAGTATGGATATGAAAGAAGGCAACACTGGTGGACATTTGATACTGAGCAGCCTGAGAGAGAAGGAATCTGAAATGGAGAAAAATAAAGAATGTGATGGCCAGGAGAGGCCATTTTGTTAAGAACAGAGGAAAATAAGTAGAGTCCAGTACAGGCATTGTAAAGTAGGACTTGGGTCTTTCATATAATTAACTTTCATTGTTTAGAGTACAGCAAATACATAAACTCCCAACTCAGCAAAAAATATGAAGTTCTGTTTTTATGTCAGCTGATATTTTCAAAGTTGGCTGTTAGTTTTTGAAGGTTGGAAAGTATCTAAGCATTTTTCTAAAAACCAAATGATAATTTAGGTACTTTATGGAATTACTAGAAACTTGGGAAAACAAGGCAGAAACAGATAGATAATATATTTTTCTGAATGCTAATTTATTTTGGGTTTTTCAGATACTTTGAATTTCACAATTTTTTTTCCCTTTTATCATTAAAATAGAGAAAAAGACCTAAGAAATTTTTGCTCAACACAAACCAAGAAGAGCTCCATATTGACAAGAGAGTAATGGAATACAGAAGAATTTTTACAGCTCTATCACTGTCATAAAATAAAATTTACAGAATTTTCTACTTGAAAAAAATCTTCAGTATGACTGGGAAAATTCCTTTCCGTAAGAGAAAGATATACTCTTAAGAATGAAAAGTAACGTTCACACATTCCTCCCCACAGACATTACAGACTTAGATCACTTAAAATCTCACTGAAATTATCTGTATTGATGCTCTTATGTTCTGTTCCAGGGAACAGTGTGAACCATTCTTATCAGTCCAAAACACAAGGCCTGCTGGTTACATTCCAAAAACAAATCCATGCTTTTCTGACAGGTTATAGCCCAATGCTGTTCCTGGTTTAATGGCTGAAAATGTTTATTTGTTTGCAAACCACCACAATTTGAGTAACACCTGAAAAAATATGCAGCAAGAGGATGGTTAGGACAGATACATCCTGGTAATGATGGATGCTCGCCTGTCTTTCTCATCTTTCCCTCCTCAGCTGATCCTCTCCCTGGACCTGCTGTCTTCTTTCTCTTATATTACCATAAAACACATAATAGTAGTTTTTTCCCCAATTTTCTGACTCAGAATGCAAAAGAACTGGCAAGTGGAAGGAGGGGAAGGACATAAATGCAGGACCACAACCACATCTCTGCCTTGCCCAGCTCCACTGCTGCCTCCACTCCACCTGGAGTACTGTGTTCTCCTCTGGGGCTCCCAGCACAAGAAGGATGTAGACATGCTGGAGTCCAAAGGAAGTCACCAAGATGATCAGAGGGTTAGAATACCTCTCCTGTGAAGACAGGCTGAGAGAGTTGGGGTTGTTCAGCCTGGAAAAGAGAAGGCTTCCAGTACCTACAAACAGCCTTCCAGAACCAACAAGAAAGTTGAAGAGGAACATTTTCCTAGGGCATGTGGTGACAGGTCAAAGGGGAATGGCTTCAGACAAAGAGGGTAGGCACAGATTAGGTATAAGGAAGAAATTCTTTGCTGTGAGAGTGGTGAGACACTGGACCAGTTTGCCCAGCAAACTTGTGGATGCCCCATCCCTTGTAGTGTTCAAGGCCAGGCTGGATGGGACTCTGAGAAACCTGGTCTAGTGAGAGGTGTCCCTGCACACAGCAGGGGGGTTGGAACTGGATGATCTTTAAGGTCCCTTCCATCCCAAACCATTCTATGATTCTGTGATTCTAGACAGCAATGCAGAAAAGGGAAAACGCTTGCCAACAGATAATTCGCTTTACACATCCACTTTCAAGTCTCCCAGTCCCAGACTACAAGCTCAAAGAGAAAGACAAGGCTGCATATTGAGGGAAGAAGAAAAGACATTAAGTTTAATGTTTTGAAGCTCTGGGAATGTGGTTGCTGCTGCTGCCCTGCTGTGTTTGCCTTTTGAGTCAGTTATATATCTTTAGTGAAATATATGAATTGCTACACTACAGCCTTGGTAAGTGTCCACATACTGAAAAATAGAAAATATTATTTCTAGAAGGAACTACATTGCATATACCAGCAATTGACTTCCATGTAATAAATGAGAAAAGATAACTGGGATTTAAAACATGAAAAAAATGAAGTGATAGGAAATTCCTAGGGGAAGCACAGGGTCCATTAATTTTTTTAATATTCGTTATGCTATATAAGACACTTAAACATGGAAAAATGTTGTCAGAAGTACTCAAATTTTTCTCATGTCTACTTATAGCTTTCAGTTCAATCCCATAGAACACCCAATTAAGCCCTTAGCAACATAAATCATTATTTTTTAAAAAATGTGGAAATTAAAATTTTATTTCTGATTATTTGATGAAACAAACCCTTAAAAATTCATCACTTGTTCATAAATAAAATATACAGCTGACAAATGATATGCCTACCAATCAAACTGTCTTTGTAGGAATTAAGGAAATCTAAAACTGGCAACATGGGACACTTTTTGGATAACTGTGATAGACAAGAGATCTGGACGTTGCTATTCTTTGCAGGAATCACCATTTTCAAATGTAGACTCACAGATTCTTGCTATCACCATTTCATTACAAATGTAAGCATTATAAAACTCACAGATACAAAGTTTATATGTAATTTATATGGCTTTAATATGGGATGAAATAATATTTTTTCCTGTGCTGGAAAAACAGTTGGAATACTATATGCTTATATAACGTTTGGTCAAAGGACATGTATGCGACATGAGGGAAAAATCAAGATTTGTCTTCATCTCTGCTATGTTTTGGAAAAATACTTGCATTTGATTGTGTGTTTTATATATGGTGTTACATGATAATTAAAAAAAAAATGCATTCACTTTCATAACCAGACACTTTTATTATCTCAGTACTTGTTATGATTTTCTGTACTCATTATGATCTTACTTATTCTCCTTCTGTGGATGTAAACAGCAAACCCTGCTCTGAATGTCCCTTGCAGACCACTGAATCATGGTTGGGATATGAACCAATAACAGGTATGTGTTGGTTTCTTATTCACTAAAGACCAAATTTAATTGAGAGCAGAAAGCAAAAATGATCTATTCTTTCTCCCAAACCATCTTCTTTTTGGTCTGAACTATTTGAAAAAGAGAAATTCATACATTTCAAACCTGCTCAGGTTCCAAACAAATGCAAATGCTATTTGTTTTTTATTCTACTGACTGCAAAAATAAGGTAAAGAACCCCAAATATACTAAACAAGAATCTCTAACATGTAAAAGCAATAAAAGCTATAATAAAATTATGACAATTTAGCCATGCATTGAAGATACAGAATGCACCATGAGCTTACTTTCAGAAAAGTGACTTGCACAGTTGGAGGCTTAAGTGAACTGATTCTTCTGATTTAATTTTAAATGTGTATTTTATAGGCATTTAAATATGAATAGCCTCCATATGCCTTCTTTACAGTCAATGTAGAGAAATGGCACTTTCAGGATGTAATTCATCGCTCCTGTTTTCAGCATCTAGTCTAAAATGAGATTAATTGCAATCACGTATTTTTCTCTATAGGCAGTAAGGGAGTCTAGGTGAGTAAAAAAGTCTAGATGAACTGTTAGAGACATCTACACATGCTAAGATGGATTCCATCCTTAGATGCAAAAAGTCTGGTTTCAGATGAGTCAAATTATAAGCCAGCAGAACCCTCGTGTAGTCCTTTAGACAAAAGTCTAATGCTTGATCCTGAATTGTATGAGAAAAAGAACACTCAAATAAAACATGATTTCATAGGAAGCACAAAATGGGAATAATGAGACAGGTGAATGGCTTGCAGTGGCATGAACTTGTGTGTTATAACTAAGCAGTCTGAGTCACATACTGAGAGATGCCAAAATAAGTAGTCAGGCGCTTAACTCAGCACTTAACTGTGTGCTTGGTAGGACTCCTGAAACAGAGAATGAGAGTTTCTAGAGCTTAGAAAAACACACCCATTAAAAGTTCAGCTATCTGATATGTGGAAAAGACTAAAACATAAAAAAAATAATTTAGGGAAGCTCTTACTCATCTTACTTGTAATTTGCTTATACAGCCCCTGGTAGAAGAGGAGAGCTCCATATACACCGCCCCATAAAAGAAACTACTTACAGTGAAAGCAACAGGAGTGTTATTAAGAAAAAAGGCATTAATGGCTAAGTCATTTTCCAAATCTGTGCACATCTCAATGTAGAATCAAGCCTCCTGCCCAAGCTGAAAAATGCCTGCCTTCTGAAATATGTCAGATAATAAACAGATTAGAAAAGTATGCAGATTATGAGTCACCTTGTAATGAGTAGCATTCTCACCTAGCTAGATTTAATTCCTGTTGTGATACAAGGGAATTTATGGCTATAGACAGTCTGATGGCTCACAAATATCAGTGACCTCTTTACCAAAAGCAAAAGAGTGTTTCCCAGATAGCAACAACCTATCACCATTAAAGGGACAGAGAGGGAAAAAGAAAAAACACACACCATGTAATTCTTTATCCTTAGCAGATGTTTACACCATATTTATCATCAAGTCTTTGCTTGCAAGAAAAATAGGTAATAATAATACATATTATTTTTTGAAACAGAGTTCTTCAAACTCAACAGGAAAGTGTCAAAATTAAACCAGTAGTCAGAATGTCAGCTCTCAAGAGAGGAAAACAAACAAACAAACCAACAAACAAGCATATTTAAAGAAACATTTCAGAGTTTAAAGTTCTCTTAAGGGAAGAAAATATTTCCCTACTATCCCTGCACCCCAAAAAGGCTTGGATGAGACCAGTTAGTTGTGTATAACTGCCCTCAGAAAACCTTGAATCAATATTTAATATTACAACTTTAATTGAAAACCAACACCATAATAATAATAATAAGTGAGCATCAGCACTCCAAACTGCACAGAAAGCAAGTTCTGCAGCCAGGATGAAAGCTCCTCTACAGGAATTCCCAAGGGAAATCACAGAGGAAGTGTTTACCTCATTTAGAGAAGGGCACAAACAGTGAATATTTCCTTACTCTCAAGGGACTCCATGGAAAACAACATATCTGACTAAAGAGAATGAGATTTGCGTGATGTATTTGGACTCAGGTTAACTCCTTTCGCAGTGTGGTATGTCAGCACCTTGTCTGGTTGTAAGGGAGCCACATATATTGCATACAGAAGGCAAGTTTTGTAACAACACACCTTAGGAGAAAAACTGTGATTGAAAAATTTATTCTCTGCTATAATAAAAATGAGTATCAAGTAACAAACAGGGCAGTGATTTACATCATCCTTTATTCTTTTTATCAGCTGAAGTATAAAACTGACTCTTCATTAACCTCTCACTTCCTCAGCAGTTTAATGACTTTCCAAGTATAGAAATGCTCTTTCATTTTTTAAGAATGTCAGTATGAAAGCATATGGGTCGCAGTTCCATCCAAAATTATGGCAGTTCACCTCTTCAAAAGTCCCAGCAATTAGATTGAAAACGAGAGCCTCCAAGTACCACTCAGGCATGGAGTGACTTCCAAATTACAAGATGAAAGTGCTCAAAGTGGTCCATTTTATGCTTGCTCCAAGTAAGGCACCCGATGAACAGTTTCTGAGAGGATAAAAATGCACAATTGTCGCAGCTGCAATCGCTCTGTCGGCCAGGCTGATCTATTTATATTTTACTCAAGTCAGCACCTAAATAACTGTTTTTCAGACCGACAAAAACCCCTGACTGTTCAAAGCCTTCAATCCCCTCGAAAGAACGCGCTCCTGCGTCTGATAATGTGCAAGCTCTGCCCAGCCAAGTCCGGCGGCGCCTGTCCCTCGGCTCCCCGCGGCAGCAGGGTTGGGGCAGGAGGGACGCGGGGAGCCGGGCGCTGGCCCGGCTAGGACCTGCCGCCCAGGGCAGCCCCGAGGGACGCGGCCCCGGCGGTCCGGGGCTAGTCACCGCCCGCTGCTCCGCTGGGCTCCGCGGAGCCTGCCTCCGCCTTGCTGCCGGCCTCCGGCGGCTCCTTGTCCCCGCGGCCCTGGGATTTCTTGTTGAAGCAGATTTTGAACACCCCCAGGACGGTCATGACCAGGATGACCAGCACCACCACCGCGACCGTCACCAGGATGAAAACGTAGTTGGAGGAGGAAGAGAAGGAGGAGGAGGTGGGCGGCGGAGCAGCTGGCATCTCTCCGCCGGTAGCGGCCGTGGCGGCGGCGGGCGGCTCGGCAGACTCTCCGGGTGTGGGGATGGAAGGACGCCGCCCCTCCGCCCCGACACCCGACGGCTCCGTGGGGCCGCCTGCAGCGCTGGGGGCCGGCCCCATGCCCGGCCCGGGAGTCCCGTCCGGGTCGCCCGGGGTGCAGGCACACGCGAAGCCGCCGGCAGCATTGCGGCACCCGGCGACCTCGGCGCACCGCCCGCCGTCGGGGCTCCTGTGGTCCAAGGGGCAGGGGCAGAGGGGCTTCTCTAGCGCCTTCCAGGCGAAGCCGCCCGGCTCGGGCTGGCAGGTGAGCCGCACCTCCCCGCAGGGACACGCCACGGTCAGCACGGTGCCCGGCGGGCTGAAGCCGGCGCCGCCGCTGTGCCCCTCGAAGGGGAGGCGGTAGTCGAGGTCGAGGGCGCCCGCAGCACTGAGGTCGGGGCAGGCACCCTCATAGTGATACTTGCAGAGGTAGCCCGGGCTTTTCAGCCGGCAGGCCCGCTCCTTCCAGCCCCAGCTGGGGCCGTCTCCGGCGACCGCCGCCAGGTACAGCCCGGCGCAGCGGGCGGTGAGGCAGGAGTGCAGCGGCTCCTCCACCCACCGACCGAGCGCCGCCGGCACCTCCTGCGGGGCCGTCCCGCCCCCGACGCCCTCCCAGGAGAAGCCGCGGAGCGGTTCCTGCTCGTGGGTGCAGGCGGTGGCGTTCCTCTTCAGCGCGACCCAGAAGAGCGCGGGCAGCGCTGCCTCTGGCAGCAGCCCCAGCAGCAGGCGCAGCTCCGGCTCGCCGCT
>VZTJ01000383.1:2572347-2638794 GCA_013397795.1 Orthonyx spaldingii
GAAGGGAAGGGAAATCAGCACAGGGTAAGTTAAGGGAATAGAGAGCTGCAGCACAGAAAAAAATGAGTAGGCACAAAAATAGGTAGTAGACACAAAAAGAAGACAATAGGGAAGAAATCAAAAGGAAAGAGAGGAGAAGTGAGATCGTTCCCAGTGCTAAAGTACCAGAGTGGCAGAGGAAGCTGAGGGGCCGTGTCTGTGCTGCCGCTGCCCAGTGTGGCAGCACTGGTGTGTGAGCTGGTGCTGGAGACCACAGGCATGTTTGCACAGCTGGGCAGCCCCCACAGCAGCCTCATGCCAGGTGCTGCAGGGCTGTGAGCACAGAGCAAGGGACAACCACAGCCAAAGTAAGAGGCAGTTACCACATAAAGACAGCATGTGGGTCTGCAAGCATATCCTTTTAGGCAGCTGCAGGAGACACACTGTGTCCTGAGAGATGTTCACAGCCTTGAAGCTACATTGTGGCTCAAAGGCCATCCTTAAAAAGTATTATGGTGATAAGTTTGACGCTACCTTTATGCGATTTACTTCCTGGTCCACGGGGGTGCTATAGTAGCCAGTGTAAACCATAGGTTTTGGAGGCCTGGAAAAATGTTGAGTTCTGATGTCCTCTTGTCCTAGAAAAAAAACAAACAGAAGAGAAGAATGAGACACTAATTCAGATTCGCCCCAATCCTCTTGCAAGTTTCTAGTATCAGATTTTGACCTAAATAAAAGCATTTTTGGAAATCAGTGTATTTCCATTTGAAGTGAGAAATGCCCACATTTTTAGTAACGTCCTACAGTATTGTAATTCTACAACAAACTTCGAGGACTGGCAAGCTTTTTGGGATGAGACAAAATTTCCTAGGAAAATAAAGTAAAATAGAAGGAAATCTATTGGTAAAGAGTTGATTTCACTTCCTGGCCCTTTGCCCAGACTGACCATTTCAGAGAGAGTCTTGTAGCATTTGCTTGAAAATGGGTAAGGGATACAGACCAGTAAGAATAAAAGCAAGAAGGAGCAGCTGTGAGATGGAGAGGCAGCAGATGCTTGTCTACACAAGCAGCTAATTCAAACTGAAAAAAAATAAAAGGAAGGAAGAAAATTCTGAGGCTAGTGAAATAATTGTTGTCATGGAGATTATGGGAGGTAAACATACCTTTTATGGAAATATTTATTGCCATTCTTTTTGTGAGACTAGACAGACTGAAAAGACTTTAGTGAACTTTCTTGATGTATTTCCCTCCTTTCCCTTTTTAAATAATGGCAATTCTTAAAGCATTTCCTTCTCAAAAAAGTCTGTTTAAAATGTTCCTCATTGTTTGCTTGCAAGACATAGAAGCAGAGTATCTGTATGCTGTTGAGGGGGGAGAAGAGGATCTTGCTGTATGGCACATGGCTTTTTTCCTTTGTCATTTATCATGGTAAAAAGGCCAACAATGCTGTCCTTTGCACTTGTGTGTTAAGTGTGTGTTCAGTGGTATTTACTCTTGCTATCCTAAATGATTGTATACTCATTAGATGGTATCTAGAAGCCTGAAATTTTATATGAAATGAAGACAAAATTCCTTATATGCTCTGGAAGAAGTTCATTTTGAATGCAGATAGGCTCAAGAAAATAAATTCGTGTCTGACTTTGGACTTCCCACACACCAAGATGTGGAATATTAAGGACTGGGGTGTTACTCTGTGTCTAATTAAAATAGGACAATTAAATTCATATCTTAGCTTTATTTTCCAGAAATGATTCATGGTCTAAGTAGTGGATGTGTCTTACTTGCATTTCTTTCATGTGAAGGTTAAAATCCTAGCAGCTCTGACAGGTTTTTCCCAATTTAAATGAAACAGATATCTCTGTTATGACCTATGAGAATGTTGTCTTTCAAAGACTGAGGTTTATCAACACTAAAGGCATCAAAGAAAACTCTTTTCAGAACACAGTCACATATTCCATACATTAGCAATTACACATTCACAAGGTAGACTTGATCTACTTTTCATTCACTAACGGATTCTGTTATTTTAATATAGTTTTTTAATTTTTGTATTATGGTTGTGTTCCAGGCCCTGGTTTGATTGACTTATTATTTCCATTAAATTATATCATACAATAGCAGCAAAGATACAGTCCTTGTACTGCTGATATGAATATCTCAGGGCTGAAGAAAACACATGAAATATCCCATGTCTCCTGTAGATCTGTGCAGACTGAGTCCCACCTGAGCCTGTCGTTAATCTGTTCTGTGGTGGGTGTGTGTATGTGAAAGGAAGAGTGCTCATCTGCAAATTGTGTACCCAGTGGGTACGGGTATGTGTATGCCCATTCTGCCTGCATCTGGACACTTGTGGTTATTCTTCCCCTAATATTCTGGGAACCCTTGAGAAAGATATCAATCTATTCATATGATAAAATAAAGCCCTAACTACTGTTTAGCTGAAAACAAAAAACAACCCTAGTATCCATATAATCATATTTAAAACAAGCCATGAATAATAGGATGTGAAAACAAAAAGTGGCCTCGTTTCCTGGAGTCATTTAGAGTGATGCCAGCCAGAGGCTGCCCTTGAAGATTGCCAGGGTTCAGGGATTATCCGTGAAGGGAGGGACTGTCATCACTGCTCTGCTGGTTTCAGATTTCAGCCACAATGCACTTTGTCTGCTTTTATGTGGTATGAAAACACAGTGACAGTAATTTGTGCTTGGTGCTTATCGGACACACTGTAATGTGGGGGGAGAGGTTAGCGTCTGCAGGAATCTAACCAAGGTACCCATGGGCTCTACCATCAGGCCAAGTTCCCTGGGAGGTTGGTTCACATTCAGCAGCATTTTCCCAGGTAAGGCACGAACGAGCGGTGCGTGTCGTGTGTTGTTGCTTTTGCTGCCCATTACTCAGGACAATAGATAGCCTGCAATCCAGCTGCACCTCTTGGCACTTGGTTTCAAAGGGCCTTGGTTTCATATTAGTTGAATAGAAAAGGTCAATAAGAGGTGAGAGACAATTGAATGTGGATGAATAATACAGGAATGAGAGCTGCAAGTGTTTGACTCATCTCTGCTGATGTGATATTGATCTGAACTAGAAATGTCAAACCTTTCTCCACCCAGAGGTTTAGAAATGCTCCTGATGTGTGTCAGTAAGAGATAAGAATCAAACCAAGAATATATTAGCAGATGCCACAGGGAATAAAGCATAAACAACCCAAGAACAATAGTTCCTGTGTGTAGCTACAAATAAGGTGTTTTTATTTGACAGAGCACGTTCTGCTTATGCCTGATCCTTCAGGGCAGTCTGGGCATGCCAAAGACACTTCTCCTGGGAGGAATGGTCAGGTACAAGGACACTGCGTAAGGGTGAGGTGGCATGGGACTGCACCTTTGCCCTCACATGGAGGGGTGGAGAAAAGGATTAAAGTCAATGGATTTGCTCTACATTGAATTTCTACCCCATGTATTTTCTGACTGACCTTCATATTTTACCCTGAGAGCACCTAACTGGATTCATGAAGGATTTTAGGCATCATGCTACAGCTTCCAATTAAAGAATGGATCTTTAAAGCCTCTGCTATGCCATGATGTAACCCTCTAGAGGCACCTCCCCAACACACTAATTTTTCCTTCCTGTAAATTACTTTACATTTTTCCCATTAGACACGTGTGTACAGCTTGACTTTACACTTGACAAGAATTGTCCCTCCTGTATTATGCTTATTCTTTGATCTCAGATGAATAAAATCAGCTTAATTCGCCTAATGCATGAAGCCTTGCACAAAATGCAGTCAGATCACAAAAGGACAGAGAAGGAAAATCCCGTAGCCTGAAGGTTAAGGCATTTTTCATGACAAAGCAGAGTTACTTCTGCTGCAGTGATTATTTCTGTATTTTATATCCACTGGAAAAAAAATTGTCAGGAGAGACGCATGCAGAAACCCAACTAAGATTGACTGATGTCCTCCTCAAGCATAGGGTTTTGCTTCACATCCCTGCTCCACAGTCTGACAGAAGAAGGATTTGAACATACATCTCTGACATTCAAGTAAGCATATTAATCACTGAGCTGTCTTATTTTTTTCCTTTTTCTTATTTAGAGAGACTGACTGCATACCAGTTTTCTGATGTATTGGAAAGCAACCAATGGGGATTTGGACTAAACAAACCTCTTTTCCTTCCTTCTTCCCTGACAGGAAGGGTGTCAGTATGTCTCCATCTTCAAACAAGTTAGGAACACGGGACATTTGACAGAGATTGTTCCTTTGAAGTCAATACTAAATTGAGGCCTGTCCACAATACTCAATTTGTATTCCAAAGGAAAGAGCTCTTACAGAAATATCTAGAGAAACAGTGCTTTTGCTGAAATGTTCTCCCTTAGTCTCTTGCTACATCAGGACCAAGGTGGCAATGCTTGCTGCTATAAAACCAGTGAGAATCATCCACTTTTAAATGTATTGGTTTTAGTCTTACCCATGCTTTGCATCAGTGTACAAAAAAGAGGGATTTTTATTCTTCAGCATTTAAATATTGAAGAAAAAAAAGTAAAAAATTACTTACTTCAGTAATTTCTGAAGAGTTTCCATGTCAGTGTAAGAAAACTTAGGGGAATTAATATATTTAATCTTAGCTAAAATCTCAACATTATGTTTTAATAAAGATTCCCAAGTAATTGTGACTTCAAGTCACTGCTCTCAGTGGATAACATTTCCAGGGAAATAGGAATGGGGCAGGGTCAATGTTTTTGATTTAGCCAGACTCCTTTGGTGGAAGAGAAGCGAGGGAGAGAGAAGATGAGATAAACCTTCAGACTGTGAATCTGCTTGCCAGACTGGTCATATTAGTCACTACAGAGAGAATTTATCCTGCCCTTCTGACACTGTAAAGGTTAGCTTACTGGTTTAATTATAATTGGTCATGCAACTGATGCCTTTTTCCTGGTCTTAGGAAATGAAAACCAGACACGGTTAAAGGGTTGGGGATCGTTTACCTCGGTATTTTAATAAGATCCTATTCGATGCATCACTTCGCCAAGGTGGAATGCACTGCAATGCCTCCCCACCATAAATTGCGTATACAATTTATAGACCTTACACATTAGCATATCTAACAAGGGGGCCCAATAAGGGGGCTCGGGTGTGCTAACTTCTAGTTTACAGAATGTGTTCTACCAGGGGATCTTGACCCCTCAAGATAGTAGGATGTTTGGTCTCCTGGCTATGCAGTTTGGTCTCCTGGCCTTACAGGACCTTGGAACTATGCTAAGTTATCAGATGTAAAGAATTACAAGTATGCATGCTAATACTTGTGGATACATGGAACTGTAAAAGGTGTATAAAAGAAAAAGCAAAAATCATCTTGGCATCACAACTTAAATAGGTGGTTTTTTCTCTTTTTTTTTTTTTCTGTTTTTAATGTGAAGGGACTATGCCATAAACACAAGAAAAGTCTGTAACAGCCACTAGATTTTCAGTTTCTCTCAGGAAAATAAGTTAAACAGGATTAAGGAATCTTAATTTAAATTGCTTCTTTCTAGGTCAAGCAAATGTTACATGAAACACTGTTCCTTGAAAAGTAGGCTTTATGTAGACCTTTAACTTTAGACTTTAAATTTAGACTTGTATTGTCACACATATTAATACATGAATCTATGCAATGACAGTTCAGAGGTGTGCTTGAATGCATTCATTGCTGATATGCTGGTTTTATGGCAACTGGACCAGAGGTCTGTGAAACTTTGCTCTTCTCATTCCCAATAGGATTGAAATGCTTCTGCTGTTCAGTAGTCTTGTATGCTTGTCACCATTAATGTTCCCTCTAATTTATTTCTCTGTGTGTGACAAATGACCTCCTGAATACCAATGGGAAACTTTTAGCCCTAATTCACACAATGCGGAAAATGGGACAGCAAAATAAATGAGTGTGCAATCCTCTTCTTTTGATATTCTGGGGCACACTCAGTTCATGGTGTAAGTTCCTACAGATGTATGGTTTCTTCATCATGTGAGAAAGTAAAAATAAGTTATTTTGCAGTGCATTGTGTGCAGACCCCCAAATTACAGTGTCCAACGAAACACAGCTGCATCACTGATAGACACCTCTTGTGCAAAAACCTAGAGCAGACTGAAAACGAACCCTCCCAGCCAAGTCTTCACTTTGAGTTCTGTCGTTCCAGTAATAGGTAAAGGGGGGGAGAGAGAGAGAAGAGAGAGGCATTCAGAGTATTCAGAATCATCCTTTGTGTGGCTGTGACCAGTAGTGTGCCTGCTCGGGAGGAAAATGCTCAAAAGAAGCAGCTTGCCAGTCTGGATCTATCTCTGTGCTCCAGGGTTTTGGGCAAAAGATATGAAGGAGGCTGATGGAAGTGGGTTTCAGGGCTGTGAGAGCACTGGAGCGTGTGGAAGACATGTGACGCACCTCAACATACCCTGTCTCGGTCCCTATGTTTGCAAGTTAAGGTTTTGCAGATGGACATACGGGAATCCTGAACTTGTGCTGAGCTGAGGTGTTACCACCTTCCATTCACATCCTCCCTTTTGCTCACTGCCCGAGGGTGATAAACTCTGGGGCCGCCAAAAATCCAGGGGTGCTATTCATACCCCTGTCGCATCCAGATTTCCTGGCCATTGCAGTGGTCACTAGTAAGCCCATTTGTGGCTACAGCTGTGCCTGGCACAGACTGCTCACTTTCATGGCTCCTCTGTTAGGCACAGCTGCCTGCTCAGAGGGTGGAAGCTCGTGGCTGTGTCAAGCAGCTACATGCAGTGTGTAATGCATCTCAAATATTCAGGCACACAAGCACAAACTTAAACTTTCCAGGAGTAAAATTTTATTGCTCCAGTGCTGACATTAAGTGAATCCAAAGAATGAGCAGTTTTGGGTGGAATGGCTTCATTCTGAAGCCTGAATGGAGAAAAACAAATATTTCACAGCCATGTATTCTTTTCCTATAGTGCCATGTTTTCTAAGGTGGCTTATTTGACCCCAGTTTGTACTCCAGGTGTGGTTTCTAGAATATTGTGATGACCCACCCTTAAGGGGAAGGAACTTCTCTGGGCCTCTACAGTTATCCTTAGTGTGCAAAAGCAATAGATTCTCTGTCTGAATTCACAGGGTGTCCCTGCATGTGGATTGTGCCACTTAAAACAACAACCCTCTGTGTGTGAAAAGCAGGATAAGGGGCTGAGTGAGAAGAGATTCTGGAAAAACAATACTTGAACACTGAACTAAAGTGATCTACCTAAGTGTGTGGCCTTAAGAATACCTGTGTAAATATGCATACATGAAAAAGAAAATCCTTACTGCCATTAAAAGCAGGGAAATTTTACCACCAGATTCAGAAAGGCTCAAATGCCATCTATGGCATACTGGAAAGTATAAATTAATGGTTTCTGGAAAAGACATTGAAATGGAAATGTCAAAATTTCCTTCAAAAAGAGAAAACAGCCTTTTTGTTTTAGAAGAATGCATTTGAAAAAAAAATCTCTTAAACTGACATTTCCTTGTTACTACCCACATCAGAAATGAAAAGTGGCTATTATCCAGTGACATAGAAGTAGGCTACTGAAATTACTGTGGCTTTAGTGTTCCAGCTTGCCTGACACAAAGTGTGATGTCTGTTTTTTAGAAAAAAGGATTTGATATGGCTGTATAGAGTAACAGTCCACTTTCTTATTATCTTCAGATTATGAGCATATGCAGATTATAAGCATTAAAAAAACACCTATCTAAAGTCTGGAGAGAGACTGCTATACCATATTGGTTATAGCCTAAGACTCTTGTGCTTCATTGCCCTAATGTCATAATTCTTAAATTGGATAGTCTCAGGATATTGAGCCTAATTCTCATTTCTGCATTCATCTGCCTGATAATGGCTGGATGAGCATGGAGCACTGTGCACTGCAGTTACCTGTGACGTATAAGTTCTGATGAAAAAAGTATGCAGTTATTTTTCCAGCACTATCTGCTTGGCACATGCCTTCAAAAAGAAACTATAAAGAGAGGAGACAGACAGGACTTGCATTTATTGTCTTGATTTTATGTGTATCAGCCCTTGGCAGGACTAAATGACAGTGAAATCAACAGTCATAAACAGGGCAAGAACAAAGGTTCATAGTATAAGCTGTTTCTCTTGTTCTTTGTTTGCAATACTTGTGAATACAAAATTAAAACATTAAGCAGCTGTTATCTCCTGTTTGTGGCTTAGAGCAAAAGCCCAGCAAACCCCAGAATTTTACATAGTTCCACATCAAAATCATGACTCAAGCTTGTCTTGATCCAAAAAAACGTCACTCCTTCCTCAAAATGCTGATGCAAATGGGGTAAATTTTACTTCTGGATTTTCTGTTGGCTTTCTAGGTCAGGTGTACTGATAGCACCATGTACATTTTTAGTTACCTCCTCTTTCCCTAGCACAGTCTGAAACCCTCAGCAGAATTCTCATGGGCAAATAATAGTATTCCCCTTGAAGAATACATTCTATTGCAACCATGTTGTCCATTTGTCATTCTATTTGCCTTTTAAGTTGAAACAACAGAATTGCTGGCTAGCTTTCTTCATAGTCGTGAAAAGGACTGTGAATAATTCACAAACCTGTTGAGACTGAAGGCAGCTGTACTGATGGTCTGTGAGGGGTCAGAGAGAAAGTCATACCTTGCTTTCTATGCTTAGAAAGCAAACCAAAGAGCCAGTCAGGGCGAAATCATTGCTTTAGCATGGTCGTATTGAAAGTTGCTTGAGAGCACATGTTGAGGTTGGGTCTAGACATAGACATGTGGCAAGTGTTCCTCTAGAAGATGCTTGTGAAAACTTTAACCAGTAGATCTGCAATCCTTATTCAGCTGGTCCTTGCATTCTGTGCCCTTTGAAGCCAAGGTTCTGCAGGTATCTAACAGTTTATTGCCGGGCGATGGTCCAAAACCAGTTTTCTAAACTGTTTCAAATTCTTTTAAAAATACAGTGAAGGAAAATACTCCTTTTTAATGTCAAAATCCAAAAGGCAACATCAGGGAGAGACGAGATAGAGACTTCTGCCTTAGTAGAGATGCATTGTAATAGAACAGAATTCTGAATACCAAGTTTAAGTATCTCAAATACCAATATCAAGAGATTTCCCCAGAGATCCTAGACAAATATATTAGCTAAAAGACTAAAACACTGTTTCTGGAAGATGCTGAATTTACCTCAACTCCCTTTGAACTCAGTGGGAAAGATAAAGGTGTCCAGGGCAGGAGAAATTATAAAGGTATTGGATAATGGTGTTCATCATCTTGCTTCCTAAAATGCCCTTTGGGTTTCTTTTTGTCTGTCATCACTTCTAGATTAAAGCTTAGGGAAAGGGTAGAATATTAAAATATCATCCAATTTATAATTGCGTACTAAAGTCAATTCACAGATGACCTTGAAAAAGAATTAATCCAGCAAGCTTAGAAAAGAGGATGACCCAGTCATTCTGATTAACATCAGAGCAGGTGATGGAACAGCAATGTGGTGGGAGTGAAAGATAATAGAGTAGATTAAAGCACCCAATGTATAAAAGGATTTCTTTAGGAATTTCCTCTTCCCTTGCATCCTGACAAAAAACCACAAATTCAAGTTGACAGTATAAATATATTATAAATTCAGTATCTGGTCAACAGCTCTTGCAACATGTAAAGCAGGCAATTTAAAATCCTGTCAAAGTATTATTAGCTTGGATTTTTCTATTTTAGAGGGAGACTTGCCATAAAAATGTAAACCAAATTCATAAAAATTCAAGAATCTAGAATTTATTTCTAGGTTTATTTTCCTTGTCTTTTAAAGCA
Source organism: Orthonyx spaldingii (assembly GCA_013397795.1). Taxonomy (NCBI): domain Eukaryota; kingdom Metazoa; phylum Chordata; class Aves; order Passeriformes; family Orthonychidae; genus Orthonyx; species Orthonyx spaldingii. The sequence goes on from VZTJ01000383.1 coordinate 2,582,120, forward strand.
AATTTTTATTGTCACTTTACCTTGAGCAAAGACTGTGAGGAATAACAGACAGGTGGTGGATGGTGAGAGAAAGGGGTTTTCTCAACATTGTTAAAAGCAGGATAAAACTGTATGTTCTTAAATGATTAATACTATTTTTAAAATATGCAACTTCGGGATTTTTCTTCAAATCAGACAGTTATGCATCTTCAAATGTTCCTTTGCTGCGTATCTGGAAGTGATTGACTAACATTAATGGGTTTGTATGGTCTAGAAGTTTAGACACATAAATGGATGGAAGGGAGAGAGAAAAATCTGAAACCAGCTTTCTAGGCCAAAATGGAATCTTGAGGGAACTGAAGATCGAGGGGAGCTGGGATGGCCACTTGTTATAGCATAACTGTAGTGGAGATGCTCCAGCAGTCTTAGTCAGACTCTTTTAAACTTTCTTGCACTGAGTGACTTCCTGACAAAACTTTTAAAATAAAAAGGGAAAACTTCAGCTGACATGAAATGGCTGTGCTCTGATTTTGTGTATTTGCCAGGTGACTGCAGATGGGAAGTATTTCCAATTCTGAGTCCTACAGCTCCTACAGTGGTCCCCAAAGGGCGAGAAGATAGTTGTGTTCAAACCCTTAGAAGCTATGTATTAAGATTTACCTTCAGGGCAAAGCTTTGAAAGTTTAGTGCTGACTTCCATAACCTTCACACCAGATGTAACAGTGCTGTACAACAATAAAATCAAAGAACACGAGTAGTAGGCACACATCTTTTTAAAATGAACAAAACACTATACCAAACATAAAATTTCTTCCTCAAGGTATGACAAGTGACAAATGATTGTAATGTTTCTTAATGTACTCCTGGAGGCTTTACCATTAAATATGTAAAATCCAAACAGAAGTGACAATAGTCTTGCAGAAGTGAAAACTTTGTTTCAAATCAGAAACAGTATACCTGCTCCAGTGAATTTTAACCTAGTTTTAATCCTCCATGGTGAGACAAAATCTCTATATAGATACTAGAGAGGGAGAGGCACAGGGAGTTACACCTGTGGCTGAAACACCAGAAGAGAAAATAACCTGGAGATGATGGTGTGTCCAACACTCAAGGCAAGGCCTGTGAATGCATAAAGATGGGTGACTGAGGAAAAGGTTTTAGTCCTGAAACATTGTCACTTTCACTTAAATTTTTTATGTCAATATTGTTCCTAATTAACAAGAATCATTATAAAAACAAAAGTAACAGAGCCAAACATCAGACTGTTATAATTCTCTGTGACTTTCTCAGCTGTTAGTTATCAATGTTTATTTAATTACAGGAGTGCATGCAGTTGTTATTAAGCTTAACTTGGTTTGCTCTTTACAGGTGCAGCAATCCTTTTCACATTAGTAGACTGACTGAATATGAAACCACAATGTTTAATATTAGATTTGCTGTTGTTTTAGGTTTTTTGTAGTTGATGACCATAAGGAGTTCTGCCTTTGGATTTTGCAGAAATTGTTTGTTATTCCATGTTTTTAGCTAACATAAGTTTATTATTTGATACTGAGCAATTTTATTTTGCTCTGTGTCGGTTTAATGATTTAGTTTAATGCTGTGGGTTTCATTTTAGAAAAGATACACAACAGGACAATCTTGTCAAATGTATTACTTAAGTAGGCAGATAGTGGAAATTAACTTTATGGTAGTAACTCATTACTCTTCTCATATGCTTCAAAATCAAATCACTTGGAAGTGTTTACTTTCATTGGATACAATCATTGCGTTTAACTACACAGACCTACACATTCAGAAGAGCCCAAGCAATTTTTTCTATGCTACTTTAATTACGTGGTACACAGTAAAAGCAATTTATTACTTGGACAGGTACATCACACTTATTTGAATACAAGTCATATCCACTCCCTTAAACTTTTTTTTTTCTTTCTGAAAAGGGAACACATAAACACGTATTATCTTGTTCAAGATCCTATTTCCAACAGAGCCAACATCAAATGCTTCCAAGGGGCAAAAAAGACCCTTAAATTAAAGACGAGTGAAAGTACTGCAGAGATTTCTGCAAAGCCTACCTTGTTGGACTAGATGATGTGAGGTTCAACTTGTTCATTTTTCAGAAGGTGCCTTCCAGTCCAAACCTTGCTATGATTCAATGACTATAAGGAAAGATAATATCTTCAGACAATATTTCCTTCATATCTGGAGAGCTTACTTCTTCTTAGACTTTTGGACTGTTCCAGAACAATCCAATACATAATATTTTACATTTATTCATGCCTCACTAAGATTCTATCCACTGGAGATTTGGGATATTGTAACAGTTACAGCTCTTTCTCAGTTTCATACTTGTACAGTACAAAGGAAAAGGGAAAGCAAAGCTAAGATTTAATTGTGCCATTTCCTGAGGCATTAAGGAATTTTGTTAAACACCAATTCATCATGCTCTAGTGGTACAGCTGGGGGATAAGGCTCTTCTTCACACTGGTGATAAGTCTGTCTTTCTTCTCATGCTTGACAAGCTTAGAAACAAGTACTAATGCAAAATTCAGAAGTGTCAGTTCAGTTACTTTGAGGTAACAAACATGAAAAGTACAGTTTGAGAAGCTTAAAGAAATAATTTGAAGTTTCATACTAGCTACTCCGAGGAGAGCTTAAACACACAGAAAGGTTTGCGATGGTCTGGTCAGATCAGGGAAACATAGCAGCTTCTCTTCAGTGTAATATTATTTTGTATAAGAATTGTCAATTTGAACATGTACCCCACAGTCACCCTGTGTCTGTACTTTTAGCTTATAGTCTCAGGAAAACTGTTATAGTTCACATTTAGATACATTTTCATTCTGAGTCATTGATAGTTCCCTCTACACAACAGGGGTGCTTAGGAGCAGATATGCATGCAGTGCTTTAGGAATATATGTTATTAAAATCTAATTACGATGTTACCACAGGTACATTATCAAAACTACTTTATAACAGTCCACACACACTAGAACAAGAGCTGCTCTGAAGGCTGGGTGGTGGGGCCAGGTAGGCACCAGGCACAGCTTCCTCCCCACTGGACTATGACAGCCGTGCTTGGCTTCACAGGCAGCTTTCCCTTCCTCCCACACCTCCCAACTCCCCAGCACAGCCTGCCCAAGTAGGTTGCTATGAGTCCATTGTACATCTTTAGCTATCTCCCTCTGGAATCCTGAGTGAGCAGGCAAAGGAAAGGAGATCTGCTAGATCTCTCAGCCTGTAATTTTATTGCTGCTTTTGGTATTGCTTTTCCTTTCCTAATGCCATATGATAAGGTTGAGAGACCAGGAGGAAGGACCCATTGTAGGTTTCGTTAATCCTTTCCTTTTTGAAAGTTGGATATCAACTCTTGCTTACATTTCAGGCTCCTTTTACCTCCAGGTATAGCAGGATCCCAATGAGTTTAGGCAGGAGTGAGCTTTTTCAGCAGTTTCTGGGTCCCAGTCTCAGACTATTGCAATGTTACTCCCTTTTATCTGAGCACAAATATCTTGTCTTTGCTTCCGAAATATGGCTGGGCTGTCACAAGCTCAGTGTGCTGCTTAGAGATATCTTGCCAAGGTTTACACACAGGTCTTCTGTTGTTTCTGGTGCTGCTGAATAATTCTCCCTGTTTCTCTAGTTTCTTATCTATGGATGAGCTTCTTGGTGAACAAGAAAATGTGTTGCTGTCTAAAGCCCTGATCCAACCAGGTGAGAAATGCCCTCAATTCTTAATAAATCATTGCTCCAACAAATGCTGAGATTGCCTGTAGGACTGTAGGACCAGAGATTAGCACATAGCTCCGTGTTACTCACTAGGTAGTATTAGACATGCTACTGTTCTAAATCCAAATACTTTCTGGAGCTGCATCAGCAGCTTCCATAGCCCTGGCAGGAGGCTTTCATTTCCCTGGTGGAGGTCACTGCCCTTAACCTTATCCTGAAATCCGGCTGCTGGGCAAGAGGTGATTACTTCTCCAATCCTTGCCTAAAATGAATATTTCAATATTTTACCAAATGTAAAACTCAGACACATTTAGAAATAAGATCCCGATGCTATTCCTTCTCTAATAAATATCTGAGCTTCCAGCACGGTGTCTTTGTGTTCAGCTCTTGAATATTTTCTTTCTCTTTAGTTCTTTGAGTTCTACAGGGAGGGCATATCTGCTTCAACTGAAAGCAGCAAAAGCACTTCTGTATGTTTTGCTTAATTGGAAGCCAGATGGTTATGAATTCTCTGCTGGGAGAGACACAATAATGAGTGCCCTCCTGAGGGGGAACTGAGCTGATTCCTTTCCCCTGGATGACACAGCGAGTTGGTCGCACAGGGTCTCCGGTGGCACCATTTGTGGCGCAAGCAGAATCAGCACATATTTTTGAATCTTGTCTCCAGATCAAATACTAAAGTGATATATAAGTGATAGGCTCTACGGTGTTTTAACACACTGCAACAAATCTCTTTATGACCATAATTTTTATTAAAAATGGAGTGAAATCAGAACTGGACGTGTACTTTTTCAAGTTTGTATCTTCAAATAGCATTGAAATACTTCATGCAGATTATCTGATCTCAAATCTGTTTGTAGTGATTAATAAAATGTGAATGCAGGCATGAACTGTTTTCAAACTGCTGTTTACACTTGCTCACTTGACAGATTTTCTGAGCAAGAGGGTATGAGAACACTGCCACTTGTTTGTGCTAAAAATGTCAGTTTACATTATGTTAAACATTCATGTTATAACACAATTTATAACATTATGTCCTTTTTGCTCGGTAAATGCTAATATTGTTTTGCAATAAGTATTTCAAATTCCTTTGCTGTACTAATAACTGCAGGAATATTTAGAAAAGCAATCATCATTATAGCACATTTAATTTAAGGAAAACTAGGTGTTTTTAACAGCTGCTCTTTTACTCTGTGATTAGACTACATATAAGTCTTGGGTAAAATTAATAAGGGAGAATTGCAGTGTTCAGAATTTGACGCCATGCAAGGTTCAGCACATCCTTTCTCTGCTGGTTTTAGGGACAAGCTATGTTGAAAACACATGAGGAATGAAGTCATCCTCCTCTTTTTTGCTCCTTCTCACAAGACATCTTTGAACTCTTGGGCAGACCAGTCAGATCCCAGCCCAGAGAGGTGCAAAACAGTTTTGGGGTGTGGTGTTATGTAAAGGGTACTTTTGTGGGATTAAGAACTGAAAACAGGTTTCTTACTTGTCCTGTGCTGGTTAGAAGCTGATGAAAATCCTCTTTGCACAGGACTGGCAGGATGACAATTCCAGCTCAGAAAGTCCTGGAGCCAGTGTAAATCTTTCAGTAAATTCTTTCCCCCTTAAGTGACAGGAATCACATTTGCAAGGGTAAGAGGGGGAAGGCAAAGAAGAAAATAGTAAAGTCTTCAAACATATTGATTTAAAACCCATAAGTGCATTAGCCTAGAAATAACAATAATAACAACAACGGCAATAAGACTTGAACTCAACTACCAGGATTGTACAGAGATGAACAATATGGCTGTGGTATCAAGGGTACCAGTCAGCAATAACACTCATCACTTCCATGCTTGGAATACAAATGAGTATTTCCTGTACTGTTGTCATTACAAATCTCTTTTTTGTTTCAGGTATTACTTTCCCAAGCTCAGATATATTCTTAATTAAAATAAGGTAGAGAAAGCTCCAAGGGCAACCTATAACAAAGACCCAGAACAAATAATAAAGGCTTCAATAAGTGTAGCACTGAAGATTTTTCCAGTAGGTTTAGTTCAAGGGACTAATCAGCTGTTAAGGACAGAAGACTGTAGCTTAAGGCTTTTAGTCTCATAAACTGAATATTTTCAGAGCTTTACCATGGAATTAATTTGGCTTTACTAGTCTTGCTTCAGCCAAATTACCAGTGAAATTAACCACTCTTATAGATGAGTCCCCATTCACTACAGAATTTTGCCAGATGTCTGTCAGCTACAAGACAATGCAGGTCAATAAATACTCAGTATTACAACATAACTTTTAGCTGGCTTTATCACTTTAATCTGTCAGACCAATCCTCACTGCATCACTTTGTGAAAAGTCAACTGAGGAGTGTTTCATTTATATTTGTTCTTAGAGCTTGACCCTGCAGAGTGCCAAATACCATCAGCTCCCAGGGAAGTCCTGGTGAATTGAGTTACTTTTTGCCTTTCAAGACTAGCTCCTAAATTGAGTTATTAGCTGTACAGTCATGGGGTACCTTACTTGCTACCTGAAACAAGCTGTAAGAACAAGTTACTTGGCCTGAATCAGTATTTCAGCCCAGGCAGCTTTAAGAAATCATCAGTCAGGTGACAAACTCTTGGGGCACTGAGCCCTCCTGCTGCTGCTGACCTGGCTGGCTTTTACAGCTGCTCAGCCCTTCACTCTCTGGCTCAGCACTAACTGGATTCAGCCTTTGAGGGTCAGCAGCTGCCATTGCCTTCAAGGTTAACAGCCTTAAATTGCTGCTGAAACTAAAAAGACTGTCAGCCTTTGTCTCCCCATGCAATTGTAGCAGTTCTTGCCATAGAAGTCATGAGTAGATCTATCATGATTTTTCTCAACATTGTGTTCAAATGCCCTTGAAAACTTGCCAGTAAAGAGAAGAAAGGGGGGGCTGGGGGGAAGCTTGGCAAGAATTCAGTGATGAACAAGAGGAAAATATGGGAATGGTGTTTATTTATGGTTAAGGGAAAAGTAAGTGGCAATAATTTTGCTAAACTGGTGAACAATTACGAAATTAATTCAGTCACAATATCCTGGTGGATGGGAAGCCTCTGACACTGAGTTGATAGCTTAACAGTAAAAAGATGTGAGTCTTAATGAAACATATAATAATGTAAATTTTTTCTTGATGGATTCCCCTTTCGAATTCATAGGTGAATTATGAATGGCCTAGACCTTAATCACATAGAAATGAGGGAGTGAGCCTCCTCCCAAGAGGCTTACTTGCTTGGGCTGTGTGGGGTTTACTGCTATTGCCTAAATGTAAGTGCCATTCAAGGCGTCCCAGGGGTATCTGAGATATCCAAATGCAGATATTACACAGGAGCTAGGAAATATTTGAAGAGACAGTTTACTGCCAGACATCTGTCTGAAGTGTTTATATTTCACTATAAGACTGCAACCTGAAAGCAATGGGCTATGGTGGAGCTGGCCTCAGCCAAAAGAACATCATTTGGGATAAAAAAAATTACATGGGTATGCAGCAACTGCCGACTCCTGGCACTTCCTATTTCTTCCAGTATTTATTCTGAAATATTACATTTATTGCTTCACGAAACTTAAATATGTGTATGAGAGAAGATATAACCAATGGCAAGGGAAGACATTTTGTTACTGTAGTTTGATTTTCGCTGTGCTGGATGCTTTGATGTCCCACGATTCCAGCTATGGTGGGTTGAGAGTGACTGGCTGCCAGACCCCCTTACAGCCACTATCTCACTCTTCCTCCTCAGCAGGACAAAGGGAAAAAATATGATGAAACAGCTTCTGAGTTAAGATAAAAACAGGGATATCACTCAGCAATTACCATCACGGGCAAAACAGGCTCAACTTGCGGAAGATTAATTTAATTTACTGCCAGTTAGAAATAGAGTAGAATAGTGAGACACAAAGACAAAATTAAAAGACAAAAATAAACCTGCTTTTCTCAACCTCCCCTTTTCCTCAGGCTCAACTCCTTTGTTTGTAATTCTTTCTCTCCTCCTTCCTGCAAGTGGAACAACTTTTGAGGAATGGGGGCTGCAGGCAGCATATAGCACTTTGTCTCTGCTGTCCTTCCTCCTCTTAATTTTCCCCAGCTCCAGCATGGGGGATGCAGTCCTTCATAAACTGCTTCAATGTAGAAGCAGGAATAACTTTTGTGCCTAGAAGGTTGTTTCTCACATTTTTATCATTCCATTCTCACAGCTGCTGTGAAGTGTTTTTTACCCTTTTAAAAATGTTTTCACAGAGGTGCCACTAGCCTGACTGAGATTTGTGGAGCCAAGGGTCTCTTTTGAAGTCAGCAGGAACTGGTCCATTCTCATGCAGGCCACTCCTGCAGTTCCTCCTAACCACCCCCCGCCCCATACAATGTTGCCATGGAACCCGCTCCATCAGCATCCCCCTTAAGGGGTCCCAATGCTGTGTGTAAAACTCAGAGATAAGCATATGGCTGAGCCCAGCTAGTCAGGATTATTGTGACAGTATCTGCTTTGCTTGAAGTTCCAGTGAAAAACCCAAAGGCACCCAAACCACCCAACACACAACATGAAAAGACCATGATTCATTTCAGGTCCCTGGATAACTGAATTCCTTTCCAAACTTTCAGATCACCCTGGGAAGAACATTTTCAGAAATATCTGTCAAACAGAAAATACTTCCCTTAAGTGATAATAACTGGTTTGGAGCTTTGTGTAATGAGAACTTAAACAAGTATTCAATTCATGAAATAATTTGTTACTCTATTAATCTTCCCTTTTACCTTTAAAATGTTAACCAACAACTTATATATTTTCTCAATTACATATCTGCTTTTATCTCCTCATTTTCCACCTTCACTGTGACTTGTGAAGGTGTCAAAAGAAAACCGTCTTCCAAAAGAAACTGGTGAAGTAATTCAAAAGTAAAGTATTTTTTAGTGTTTCTCACACATTTAGATCCTCACCAAGGATCTGTTAATAGAATCTTAATCTGAGTAATTGGGGTCTAGATGACAATTTTTGTCTGGCTGAAGGAGTCACTTTACAATTAAACTCACAGCTGTTTGCTTCAGTAGGTCCTTGCAATTTTCCTGCTGTACACTGGCTCCTCTCCAATGTCTTGTCTCCGTGATGCAGAAGGCTGCTGAGTGGTGCAAAGGAGAGACAATATTCCCTGCCTCGTTTCCTTGTGTTGAGCTTTTATGGAAGGACAAAACCTGAAAGACGTGTCTCTACCAGTAGAAACATGTTGAAGGAGTCTCAAGGTGTAAAACCAGGTTTGAACTTTTTCTTCATTCAGAGCAATTACAAGTATCTCTCATCATTACCATAATGATAATAGAAGCTTAATTATCTCAACACTTCTGCCAAATGTGAGGGGAATTAGGTGGTGGGTTCAGAATTTGCTGGCAGAGATGTTCACTTAGGCTGCTAATGGGACTGCATGGAAAATGGCACTCTTGGTGATTTCAATTACATTGCTAAGTATGACTTTTATATAAAATAATTTGCTATAAATTTAGCAGTGTGACCTACAAGGCAGGACTTTGGACTGGACTTAGAACTGGGGTCTGTTTCCAGTTCTGTTGCAGATCTGCATAGTGACTATAGTAAAAACTTTTGCTCTCTCAGTTTCTGTATCTGTTAAACGTCTTTAGAGAAGATCACTTTCAAGTCGTACTTTGAAATCTGACTTCAAATGTGTATTGCTGTCATTATTATAGGGAGGATAGCAGGCAAACCAATCTGTTTGCCTCTGAGTTTGACAAGATCTGAGTTACAGTAGGCCTCATTTATATTGTAACAGAGGCTGTTCACTAGAAAAGGACTACAGCATTTTTACTCTTTACTAATATCAACCTAAGATAAAGGCATTTTATACACTGTTGTCACAAGTGCTGCATTACTGCAGAAATATGTAGAATTTAATTCATAGCCATGACAGTTCTTCTGAAGTATGATTTTTGTAGCCCAAATAAAAGGGATTGTAATTTAAATAAAAAATAACAAGTTTAGTCTAAAGTGCGGTTTTACTTTTGTAAAAAAATTTAAATCTAGGATAAAGCTACACACATAAAACACTTTATTTTTTCAAAGTCCTAGTAGCTTGTCAGATTTGTTTTCCTTTCAGGTTCCCCCTATTTCTATTTAATTGTTTAATGTTATTTGCTTAATGCCTTCAATACAATGCTGAAAACAACCCTGCACTGTCAAAATGGCAGATGCCCAGAAACCAGACAGCTTTCCATGAATGCATGCAATTCTGGGCCATATGCACTCTTGATAAGCAAGGTAAGTTTTTCATATGAGTTCTGAAAAATAAAACATATGTACTGATGTCTTAACTGCCCTAAGGAAAGGAGTAAAACTTGTATCATGTTGTTCTTTAGGCTAAGTTCCTAAGGGAAGGTTTTTAAAATCCATTTGTTTAAACCTGTAGTTTTGAAGATCATTGTCTTGCGGTATGTCTGACTTTTGCACACTGAGAACTTTGACCTCTTATCACATCCTGCTTAGTTGGTGAAAATTTCTGGAGACAACTGTCTTGTAATATTAAAAATAAATGCCCAGATAGATCCACCTGGTTTCCAGTATATAAACAAAATGAAAAAAAACCCCAGATGACAAAGTCCATATTTCAATCTCCTGATGCCATGGCTATTGACATATATTACTGCTACATAAAAGCATCTTACTGGGCATGAAGCCTAACATTTTCCAAGGACCCTTGTTTGCTTTGTGCAGAATAAGATGGCTCACAAACACTTCCACATTGGTAGATTTTCTTCCCATTAGCAAGAGAGGGACATTTGTGGGATTTCTCTTATTTGGAAGTGACTGTCCAGGTTAGGTGAAACAAAATAAATTTTAGTGGTCACAAAGACATGTTTTAGCAGCATTTAGTCTTAAAATGGGAATTTTTGTTGGTGACACAAGCTTCTCTGTTACAGACATTCTTCAAATTGACTTGATCTTGGAAAAGTCTTGCTGAGTCTAAGGGCCATTTCTAATCATGCAGACGTATTTTAAACTTACAGATGCAGACATGCATTAACATACAGATAAATTACCTGGTTCATGTACACAAAGATTGTGATCACCTTTGTTAGAAGACACTGAACCCAGTAGCCTGAGAGAAACAGAGCTGCAGCAGCTCCATGGTCAAGGTTCCTTGGTCAAGGCAGTAGCATGTATTGCTTGTGGGCACACGTGTATGTACCTGATACACACATATAAGCATGGAGAGCCACACAAATTCATACAGACAGAAGCACTCACGCAAACACAGGCTGCCTAATCAAAGATACTCCATACAGGAAGAGATAAACAGCATTCCAGGTGCTCTAGACAACGAAGAGTTCACTATACCTTTAAAATGAACCAATCTGTAGTAATTTAGATGTGAACTTTTAGAAAATAATTTAATAATCTGCACTTTTACAAGGTTAATTTTTTCATGGCTTCTTGATCATGCAGATATCTAATCAACACTCAGATTTAGCTTTTGAAAGCATTTACTTGCCCTCTGATTTCCTTCAATGTTATTACAGTATGTAGTTTAAATCTTCTTTAATCTACTTCAATTCTGGCAGACTGATTAATAAACATTAATTATAAAAGTGCTGAGTAGGCATTGCAAAAGAAGAGGATGAAGAGAAGGTAATGGCTGAGGAAGGGAGGATAAAATGTAATGATCTCTCCAGTCTGATAGGTCACTCTGAGTATGTCTTTATGTTCCCTGTTATACCAAGCAATCACATGTAACTAACCCCTGACTTTGCTGCCACACAGCTGGAGCTTCCTCTCATGCATTTGCAACCCCATGTCAGTCTCTACTCTCCCCTGTGACAGAATGTTACAGACCTTGTCCATCACAAGTTTGCCATCTGGTTATATCTGGCTCTCAGCAAAGCCCTGCTCATGGGCACCCTCACCTGCTGCACCCCTGAGCTTGGGTTTTTCTCATTACCTGATACACTGGCTGCATCCTTGAGCCCGTAAGCCAGCACAATATTGCTTCATACATCCAAGATGACATGACCTGAGTAGCCTTTGTGCCAGACCCTGGCACTGAGAATGGGCCTTGCTGGGAACAAACTGCTCTGTCCATTTTTGTTTTCTTCTCTGTGAGTTTTTTTGACTCTTGGTTGAATAAAGTTTAAAAGAAGAAAGTCTGTTAGCTAAACACAAAACCACCAAAACCCATCAGTTTGTGCCCCTGAGAACTCAAGAGATAGTGTTAGCAGTGGAGAGTGATGAGATGGAGAAGGGACTGGTCTTTTGGCAGGAAAAGCCAAGGAGAGCACAGAAATTTCTGGAAGAAGAGAAACTTACTTTCCAAGTCAGAAAAGTAAAATAAGGATAATGTACTCTGGGAATAGAAATGGATAATAAAATTCCTGCTAATAGATCATATTCATTCAGGAAGATATATTTAGATCTGCTGAAAAGTGGTAACAAATATTTATGGGTACAAATTGTGGTAAGAAAAATCATGTCCCTAATTTCTCTTACTTGATAAATTGAACTAACACAGCATACAATTTTCATATTTATTCATCGACAATATGATTTTGTGGATGAGCTGGTGGATTAACTTACTGTTGGTCTGACAAATTCATTAAAACAGGGTATTGTGAGAAACTAATAACTTCAACTTTGGAAGAAAAGTCCTTTCCTTCCTGTTTCCGCTATGATGACTGCCAGCTAGCTTCCATGTCCTTTCTGTGGTCACTGTTCCTCTATTACACCAAACAATCCCTTCTTTTTGCTATTAAGTTATACATATAGCCATTAAATTGTTTTTCTAAAGTCTCACTGAGCAGAGTGACACCAGTCACTGAGAAGGGTAAATCTTTCACCAGGCCCTATTTTTACCATAAAGACCTAAAATCCTGCAAATGGTTACACAGTCATCCCTTGGCTCTGATACGGGTGCAGGCTTAGGAAATCCAGATTCTTCTCTTACTCTTGTCAGAGGCTTCTTCTGTTGTGTTGAGCAAGTGGCTTAGGCCAAGAGTTAAAAACATGGCTTCCATTTATATGTCTTAACTTGAAAAATTTTGAACAACTTTTCCACGAAAAGGAACTCAGGATATGCAGGAGGCACCAAATAATTTTTAAATGTTACATTTTCCTTCCCATTCTTTTTTGTTGTTGTTGTTTTTTAATTTCGATGTCGTTGTTATTAGCATTTATAATGAATGCAGTAGCTACAACAGCTGAGAATTCAAAGTTAAAAAACAAATCTCTTTCAGAAAGCCCTGATTTAAACCCTTAAGCTTGGTGCTGTCAGTGTTCTTTAGTCACTTTTGGACCTCTAAGTATTCATCTTGCTGGGTCCCAGAGGGACAGGCATAGGACAAATATATTTGCATCTGACAGAGGTGTGCCATAGAAACACTTGGAATGAAACAGGGCCCTGAACTTCAGAGATGACTAAGTGACAATGGTTTCTGTCATCTTTCGATGAAGGCTTTGCTGCAGGATCATTATCTTTCCCTTTTATATTATACGTCCTACACATTTTAGAAACAGTCTTCACTGTATTTTAATGTCTTCTAGTTTGTTTGTTTTGTAATGAAAAGACATAAATTTAGATAGCTCCAATGACTGATTACTTTTTCTGTGTTATTACACCATAGTGGTTTTTTTTGTATTTTCAGTTTCATGGTGGATTAAAATATATTTCTAGTTCACTAGCAGAAATTGGCATCTGTTCAATAAACTATCCCATAGATATATTCCTTCTTATGGAGGTGATGTTCTAACAATTCCTTCCCTTTTCAAAGCTATTTTAAGGCATTCAAAGTCAACTTTATTAAGCTGATAGATCAAGACTGGGGATTTAGGCACAGAAAAGCTAAGCACTGCTGAACCTAACATGTCTAGCCCTCATAAGGTCATTTACACCTCTGAATTATGTGTATATGATACTATTTCATAAGGCTCTTAGCTCCTCCTGGCTTCATCCCAAAAACCAGAACTTCTGGAAGACAGTTTTTGTTCTCCCTAGACCCCATTCTATTGTACTCATGGATACAACTCTGTGAAAAATACTACTTTCACATCCTGGCTAAATCTAGATTAATCCAAGAGGCACTGTGAAAAAGTCACTCCTATACTTTACCTGACAGAAAATGGCTAACTATTATTTGGCAGTTATGTCATTTAAATATGGATAGTCTTCCTTTAAAGCTCTTTTATTTCATTATTTGATATTTGATTGTTTTTACTTTGTATAAGTATGCAATCAATTTGCACCTAGTTATGCACTTGTCACTTAACTCCCACTTATAGTGTTCCACGTTGCTATTCTGGATAAGCATGAATTAAAATTATTTGGCTGTGTTGGATCCACTATTTTTGCTTGAAAATTCTTCATATCCAGAAACATTGATGTAATAATGATAATAATAATTATGATGATGATAATAACAATAACAACAACAAAACAACAACAATAATAAAATAATAAAAAGTAGTAGTAGTAGCAGTAGCAGTAGTAGTAGTGATGTTCTAACTAAACAAGAGTAAATTAATAATGCAAACTACTGATGAAAGGTAGTATCATCTGTGCCAGCTAATACATCAACATATCCACTGTTTTGGAAGGAAGCTGTGATGGCAGGGTTTCATATGAGCCTTTAAAATATTGGCATTGAAAACTGAAATGAAAAAAGCATCACTGGCTAGACCTCTGACTCAAAGCTAGAAAAGGATTATCAAAACGTAGGAGCTGTGACAAAGCACAAAAAAGCTTTTGAATGAGGAAGCGTGATAATAGCATGATAATTACTCCATAGTAATTCTGGCACAATAAATTTTAATAATACTAATGTGTTTTTACAACGAGTAGGCAAGAATATTAACAACATCCTCAGCACAGGAAGGACATTGACCTGTGGATTAAGTCCAGAGGAGGCCACCAGGATGGTTGGAGAAATGGAGCCACTCTCCTATGAGGAAATGCTGAGAGAATTGGGATTGTTCAGCCTGGAGAAGAGAAGACTTCTGGGTCACCGTATTGCAGCCTTTCAGTACCTAAAGGAGGACTGCAAGAAATCTCGAGGGGAACTGTTTACAAAGGCTTGTGAAGATATAACAGGAGGTAATGTCTTCTAACTGAGAGTAGGATTAGATTAGCCATTAGGAAGAAATTCTTTGCTGTGAGGGTGGCAAGGCACTGGAACAGGTTGCCCAGAGAAGTTGTGGATGTTCCTTCCCTGGAAGTGTTCAAGGCCAGGCTGGATAGTGTTCTGAGTAACCTGGGTGAGCAGAAGGTGTTGCTGTCCACGGCAGGGGGGTTGGAACTGGATTATCTTTAAGGTCCCTTCCAAATCAAGCCATTCTATGATTCTATGATAATAGAGAATGCAATTCCAATTAACATGAAAAGCATATGAAAGTGAGACATTGTGTCTGAGTTTGTTCTTTAATGAGTTTTCATTGCATATGAAAATATGTGAAGACACAAATGGTACTCAGAGTCACAAGGGATGCCTCAAAAGACACTGCAGTGAAGTATGAATAGCTAACATATGTAATGTTAAGAAATAATAAAGCCAAAGATGATTTAACTTGTGATCCAAAAGCCATTGTACTCTTTAAGAAGAAAGAATTGCAGGACTCAGGGGACTGTGAATTACCTGAGACTTGCTAGAGTACGAAAATATTTCTACTGCTGCCTAACCCTGCTCACTGTACAGCAACGGGAGAGCCAACATCCCAGCCAACTTGCTGAGCAGTTGGAGCTGAGTTCCCTGAAGGGGAAAGGGAATCCTCTGAAATGTGAATTATGTTTAATATGCTCTATCTGTGAAGAAACTATATATTCATTAATGACTCAAAACTCTCTACACATATTTCAATATTTATTTTGGAAACTTTCACTGGGATTGCTGCAAGATGTAACTTTTGGGTAAGGTGTATTTATTACAAGATTGTGAGTGGTCTGATATCCCTCTGTGGCTTCCGTATGTCAGAACCACAGGAAACCTGTGTAAGAGGTTATGCATAGCATGGGAGTTATTCCTTCCCTCCCATTTTGTGTTTCTCAACACAAGAATATAAGTCCCATTGTGCCCTAGTAGTTTATTTAAACTGTGTTTCCCACAAAAGCAACTAGTAGTCTGTCGCAGGCCGCTTGGCCGCCCGGCTGGCCAAAGGCCTGCAATGTCCTCGTGTGCCCGGATCTCCCGTGTCGCAAGAGCGTGTGCAGCGACAAGGCTGTGCCTGTATATTTCGCGCGGCAGCTCCGAGGCTGGTTAATATTTTCAAAGCCCAGGCTGGGGCTAGCAGCAGCTGATGGTGAGGATGCGACACAGAGACAGCAAAAGGACTAGGAGGACTCGCCCGTGGTGTAAATCCAAGAGTTTATTCCCTGCCCCGGGGGGGGCAGGGGCTCACCGCAGCGACGGGAGCTACAAGACGAGTGATAAAACAACCGTTGCACCAGGTTTTTAAGGGGGGGGGGGAGGGGGGGAACAAGGGACAGGACAAATGGGGTACATGACGGGAGATGACAGTATCCAATAAGCAGCAGACGTAGGAGGGACATATGTAAATAAGCCAATGGGAAGAACAGAACTTCAGAACATTCCAGTTTGGTATGAATATTAAACCAACTATATGAACATCTAAACCATCTACGAGGAGAGAGGAGGGGGCGGTACCTAGCTGGACAGCAGCCCACGGCAGGAGACTGCCTCAACCTGCCTACCTCTCAGAGCTCACTGTCCCAAGAGGTGTCATCTACCCAATCCGAAACCCCCACTGAAAAGGCAGGCTGAGCCACAGCTTCGAATGCCACGGGTGACCCAGCTGGCAGCTCCACCACCGGCTGGGTGACCGCTACAGTAGTCTGTACAGAAGTGCTTGCAGTTTAGTAGATAATAAGCAATGTGGATGTCTCTTTTGGCTTTTCAGCCTTTTTAGCGAAAAAATGTAGAAACATACTTGAAAATATTTTCATGAGCATAACCTTTGTTTCAGAATTTGGACTGCAAAGAGAACAGCAACAACTACTCCCATGGCATTTCCTGATTTCTCTTTTTGGTTGGCATTGGCAAGTTCAGAAATATAAATAGTGCACTTTTGCATGTTCTTCATAATGAGACACGATGTAGCACCTCGGGGGAGGTGGTTCCCCATGTACTGTAGGTCAGTATCTGTTGAATTATTCTGCCATTTTCATCTCAGCTGGGCATCTGAGCTTTCCTCCCATGGAAAGGAGGGTGGAGGAGCAGATGTGTAGCTGTGCCTTGTCCTGAAGTGGAGGTGGGAAGCCATCTGACCCACAAGCAAACCCACTCAGAAACTGTTCAGGTTCCTTGGGCTGATGTTCCTGTTAACTGAAGTGTGTTGGAGCAAAGAGGTGATAATAAAATCATGTAAGCACAGAAATCATAAAGCACTGAGGAGTAAAGAAGAAACAAAACAAACTCAGAGGGATCTGGGAGAAAGAACTATCAAAATGCAAAATGAGCTTCATTTAGTATGTAAATCAATCTGAATCTGCATTTGGTTTTTGTCTTACAGCAGTCTGTAACTAGAACTGAGCTGACTACTGTTTGTTGCTGGCACAGGAGCCAAGAGAAAATCTAGTTAATTGCCTAACATTGCAAAAGCCTTACGGCTCACAGAAGAGATTCATTTAATGAATCAAATTCTGAACTTGGCCCACTGATGCTCTGGGAGCTTTTATACCTTCTATTTTTCACGTTAGAACATTTCTGACTATCCCAAAATCCAGCTGAAGGTTTGAGGAGGGATATTATTAAGTTAAAAGTTTGAGCCTATCTGTCTCAAATTAGAGAAAAAAGTACTTACTAATGTAGTGAATGTATTTGGTATATATCAGTTCAGTTGCTTATAAATCTCCATAACAGTGTAATAGTAGTTTTTGGGGCCATGGATGCCATTACTGGTTAACATTTAAAAGCACCTTCTAAAATATAATTAACAAGATATGTGGCCTTTAAAGACATTTTCAGCTGAAGGTCTTCTCTGATAACTGCTAGTCACTTGCATGTCATTGGCTTATAATACGTCTGGCAGGTTACAATGGAATAGCTTATGATAACTCAGCACATCACTTTAAACAAGTTATTTAGATTTGCTTTTTCTTTTAAATTAACCCAGTCTAATAAAGACTGTTACCTTTAGGGGCAGAAGAGGTCTGAACTACCTAAAAAAAATGAAAATATTCAAGTCACATGAGGAACAGAAATTAAGTATAAAGGACATGAAAAGTGATGATGTCACACAGCTGGACTGTCACATAAATAGCTTTAGGAAGAGATCTCGAGTCTTAAGATGTATATTTATAACACAGAAGACTGTCATGAAGATATCAGGCAGCGCAGATTTTATCAGAATGTGAGTTAAATATTGATGAACCAGATTGTAACCATTCTTTAACACTCAAAACCATGTAATGGCCAGTGCACAGACACGTTGCCCAGTTTAGTTAGTTAATGAATCAAATCAGTTAATGTACTAAATAGTTTGCTGAATGTATTTTATTTACTAATTATGCTTACAATAATTTCCTGATTCCATTCTCTTCAATATTTCTCAGTGAGTTTTAGCTTCCCTGAATGAGCTTCAGGAAATTCAGGCTAAGAGTTAATTATTGTGGCGAGGCTGTTATCCAAGTTGCAAAAAAATTTACTACAGAATTTCTTACCTACTGTCACAGGTTTGAGACCTGGGTTTATATCCTGGATTTTAAAATAAAAATAAACAAAACATTAAAAAAATTAAAATAAAGATTAAAATGTACATCAAAACAAAATCTGGTATGACATGAAAAAAAAATGAAACATTCCAATCTAACATGCAATCTCTTAGGGACAAATTCATATGACCTAAATTCTACCAAAACCCATCTAACATGGCATCTACTTTTGATTGGCTCTTCTTTTGAGAAGCCTAACCATGAAAAATTGTGGCTAATCTCAACAAAATCTTCCTGGAAAAACAAATCTAAATAAGCCAGTGTTTTGGCAACTGGTTTTCAGTCTTTTATTTTTTTAAGAATTTCCATCCCTCTTAATAAGCTTTTTGACTTCTCTGTCTGGCAAGTTTTTCAACCAGAACTGCCAGAAGTGCAGGGTTCTGTGAGGTGATGCTGTAGGTGACAAAATCCAGGAAAAAGTCCCCATCTTGCTAGTGCTCTTCCTGTGATAACCAGGTGGCACTGGGGTGGTCCTTGAAGCCTCACAGTGAATCATTCTGTTGTAATAACGTTTAGAAAAGCAGCATATAAACCTGATGTAACTGCATGCCAATAATGGTTCATTTCTTCTCTTAGGATAATAAAACATTTTAATTATCTTATATTATCTGCCCTGGTTATAACAGAGATGCAGCATTTACTGCACAACTGTCTATAGATTTCTTCCACAAACATTTACAATAGTGAAGGTGAATGTCACAGTGCTTAACAGCACCTTTTCCAGCTAGAAATCAATTCTGTGAGAAGCAAAATTCACAACTTCCATTGATCTCAATACAAATTAGATATTCATTTTTTCACAGAATTACATGTAATAAGTGGGTAGGTGACATCTCACAGATGCTCTGTTATTAGTCTATGAATAGCTTCAGTTGAAAAACTGCTCTTTACTAACACTGAATTGCTCTAAAATGTGTTTTAAGAATTAACAGTATGAATTTAAAATTTTCTCTGTAAAAATCAAATGCCTTCAAACCTTCCCTTATTCTGCAATCCCAGCAGCTCTTAGTGTGATTACATTCAGACTTATTGATACACCTCTAACCATACTGATTTTCCTCAGTTTTACTGACCACAGCAATACAATGTCCTTTGTGCACAGCCCTCTGTCTTTTGATAATTTTCCTTCCTTCTCTCTCAAAGATGCGATTGTTAGCATCACTTTGCTTGCCCTTTCCCATTTGCCCATAGAGTGAAACACAATTGCAGAGGATTTTTCCAACACTCCTCTAGATGCTTATGCCAAAACTGCAAGTATAGAGGATTCACAAAGTAATTTTACTTTCTTCCCTTGAGATCAGATGCATGAGACACTCTAATCTTCACTTCTTCTGCAGCAATATATAACTTATGGCTATATTATTACATGCACTTTTCCCACTATCCAGTGACATGAATAATTCGTAGCACAATCAGAATGCCATGGCACAAACCTTTCAATGAGTCCATGATGCTTGCCGTGACTATCTAGTTAATCTTGGACATCCTCCTATGTTTGTAGTCTAAATTGCTCAGCTAAATAAGATACCAGTAACTCTTATGGGCAAACCTTTATTGCAAAGAACTCTGTACATTTATTTTTTTAAAATAAATGAAAACTTCACCCACCTTCATTTTGTTTTGTACAATGTGCAAACCTGTAACTATCCCTGACTCACATTGTCTTGATACACTAGCTACAGATCCTGAAAATGAGCCATTAACATTACAAGTCTGAAAACATCCACACAGTTTTCATCCTTTGGCACAGTTGCCAAAGAAGCTAATAAAAAAAAAAGGTATTTTAATTCCATCCTGCCAGAATGCTAATGGCAATTACTGTATCTGTCTATTAAGAGTTAGTTTAGTTTTCATGCATGGAGTCCTCCTTGTGTACACAAATATGGATAGATGAACTAACTAGCACAGAAACTTTGGAAAAAAACAAAACAGGTGTTTTTAGACCACCTCAGATAAATTTGTTGAGACAAAACAATGCTTAGAATTATATTTGGAAACAGTTGGGCATTACTTATTCATATCCAGAGAATTCAAGGATAAGTCTGCTCTTTTATTCAAGTAAAATTATCAGCTATATTTACCTAACCAGTGAAACTCTCTCCTCCTGTTACCATGCCAGAGAAGAGAACAAAACTATCCATTTGTGTGTCAACATTGAGGACTCTGTCATACAGCTGTGCAGAGGCCTGTGTCATGTTAAACAATTACCTCCACTCTACATGTGGGTTATTGGCTTTTGTGAGCCTGCAGATTAAATGTTTACCTGTTTCAGAATACAGTTCTAAGGTACTACTAAGATTTGAGGTAAATACCAGTTTTACACATACCCCTGAGACTTCCATACATACCTCTGAGCAAGGTATGGCATTTAAATTGGACCACCTTGGGATCTGAGTGAAGGACTGCTACAACTCAAGCACACCTCTGAAACATAAAGTCTTCCTTCTGATAGTACCAATTCACTGTCAACCAAGCTTGATAGAATTTCATAACTGTTTTCTTGTTAGGTTAGCTATTGGTAGAGAAGGGTAACAAGAACTCTATTTCTCACCCATTTCCTTCGCCTATAGCCCTACTTGCTTTCACTCAGACATTATAGGTGTATGCCTATATCATGTAAGCAAACTAGTTTATTATTTTGTACAAACAGTACACTCATGTTTACACTACAACAGTGTAGGATCTGTAAACTTTTGTATATCAGTTGTTAAAGCTACCTCCATGCTTCAGATGGGAAGCAAGCCAGTGTTGTTCCTGTATTTCTAGAGTCTCCAGTCTCACAGTTTGTTTATAACCCGGACAGAGTCATGTCAGCAGCTAAGGTAAGTTTCCACACTCCATATGTTGTCATCGTCTCTGATGCTGATAACGCTGCTTCATATTTCTGAAAATGAGCTGCATGGACTTTCTAATATGTGTAAACAAGAGAAAAAAAGAAGCTGAAGAAGAATTCTATCCCTTGCTCTATTTGCAGATGTATAAATCAAGTCACCAATAGCCAATATCATTCTTATGATGTTCTGCAACAGAACCTTCTTACACAGAAAGCACAAAGCTCTTGCACCAATTAAAACAAGAAAAAAAAAGCTAGTAATTCTAAGCTGAAAGTAATTTGACAACCCAGTGAGAAATATATTGGACTAAACAATAAAACAATAGCACATCAACTTTCATGACACTGTTTTATTGAAAGTAATTTTTGCTTTACATATTCTGCCTCATTTTTAAAAGTAGATTATTACTATAGAGGAGACACGCAGGTTCAGAAGCACTAATGATTCATGCAACATTCAGCCCATCAGTAGCTATCTTGCTCTCTAATGGGCCTTTAAAAACCACTTCTTTTATTTCATTTCATATAGATATGGTGACTACTCTCCTGCAGAACAGGTACTGACAAAAAGGGAATGCATTGTACCAGACTGGCAAAATAATTTGAGTCTTCTTGACCTCTGAATTAATATGTCCTGTGTGGTTATCTGCAGTACAGTAGGAAAGAAATTACTTATTATGATAATTGTTAAACATAGAATCCTAGAACTATGGAATCATAGAATGGTTTGGGTTAGAAGTGACCTTAAAGATCACCTAGTTCCAAACCCCTGCCGTGGACAGCAACACCTGCTCACCCAGGTTGCTCAGAACACTATCCAGCCTGGTCTTGAACGCTTCCAGGGAAGGAACATCCACAACTTCTCTGGGCAACCTGTTCCAGTGCCTTGCCACCCTCACAGCAAAGAATTTCTTCCTAATGGCTAATCTAATCCTACTCTCAGTTAGAAGACATTACCTCCTGTTATATCTTCACAAGCCTTTGTAAACAGTTCCCCTCGAGATTTCTTGCAGTCCTCCTTTAGGTACTGAAAGGCTGCAATACGGTGACCCAGAAGTCTTCTCTTCTCCAGGCTGAACAATCCCAATTCTCTCAGCATTTCCTCATAGGAGAAGTGCACTATGCCTGTGATCATGTTGGTGTCTCTCCTTGGGACCTGCTCCAACAGGTCCCTGTTCTTGCTGTGCTGAAGACTGTAGAGCCAGATGCAGCAGTCCATGTGGGGTCTTACCAGAGCAACACAGAGGAATACTCTCCCTTGCCCTGCTGCCCATGCTGCTTTTGATGCAGCCCAGGATAAGTTTGGCATTTTGGGCTGTGAATGCTCACGGCTGGCTCATGTCCAGCCTTTCATCAACCAATACCCCCAAATCCTTCTGGACAGGGCTGCTCTCAATCTGTTCATCCTCAGCCTGTGTCGATACTGGAGGTTTGTTCCAACTCAGGTGCAACACCTTCCACTTGGCCTTGTTAAACCTCATGAGGTTCCACGTGTTCAGTTCTCAAGATCCCTCTGGATCCCTTATTTCTGACAAAGTTATGGTGAGGTCTTAAACAGAGTTGTGTAGTACCTGTTTGTGTGGCTGAGCACTCAGTCATACAAATAGCATTACTGGAGACAAGAAATCTTCTCCCAGGGATCAGCCTTCACACAGCTGAATGAAGATTCTTCATCTGGCTCAGGGGTGTGAGAATTGTTTCTATTTGCTCTTTTGTTTGAGGTTGAAAGAAGCTGTCTCTTGTTTATTCTGAATCCATTCCCTGTCTGAGGAGAAATGTCCTTCCAAGAAGATGATGTCATAGGAGGATTTATTCTTTATATGTGATTTATTGCATTTATGTCAGGTTATTGTATGATTATCCTGGGAACACTGCAAAATTTGCATACACAATTACATTTCAGCAGTGTACTATATCAAGAATTAATTAGTTAAATGAGAACAAGATACATACATTTTCTCTCAAAAATATGTACTCTATTCCACCAGCTGTAAGCCCCTCCATTTTCTTTCAGAAAAAGCAGACAGGCTGGGTGGAGGATGGGAAAGCAGTACATTCAATGACTGATCCTAGAGCAGACTTGTAATCCTGCTTGCCTTCCTGCCTCAAGTCTACAAGTCTGGAAGCTCTTTGGAGCTAGCACTTCTTTTTCTATAACATAATTGATTATTGGTGAAAAAGCAGAGCTGGGATCTGAGTTAGAGACTCTAGAACTCCTTTTTCCTCTAGCAAGAATGGCTGCAGTGGGAAAGCTTAGATTCTCTAAACTGAATCTGAAGTCAGACAGATTCATCACTCACTTGTGAAATAGCTTTTATGTTCAAGAGAAACTATAAAAAGAATAGATACAGTAATATTTCTTAAATTAATCCTTTAAACTTTGAAAGCATACAGTAAGAGAAAGGTAACACTGTAACTTCTGAGTAACATTAGCTATTTTATTCTTCTTCAAATTCAGATAAGACTAAGGAAAAATAATAAAGTTAGATGAGGATTGCCCTTATTTCCAGGGAAAAGCAAATTCCAAACAAAATTTAAATGCTGTTTTCACCCCATGGAGTCCAAATATATTCAAGTGTTAAAGATGATTAATAATAATGCAAGTCAAAATTAGAGTAAATGAAACTGTAAATCATTAAATAGTAATGAAAAACAGTAATGAAATAAAATCAAGCCTATTTGCTAAAGTCAGTGCTAGCTAAAAATGTATCTGAGTGTGCTGTCAAATACTAATTAAATCAAATCAATTGTGTGCTATTCTTTACATTTGTCTTCTCTGTTTACAATGTATCAAGCTATATGGTTAAAAAGAAAAAACAAAGCTTGAACTAATAATTTATTAGGTTTCAATTAGCACTGGAAATGCAAGGGGAGCAGTCTGAATTTTCAGTTAGTGCTGCAAGGGGATTAACAGCAACGAGGATTGATGACTTTGACAGTGTAGTTGTGCAAAGAACAAAAATGACTGCCAGCATTTCATAAACTCAGCAGTTCCTGTGTAAAACTTGTGTTGTAGACAAGTTTAACAGGAGCATTACCTTGCATAGTGATTAATTTACGTACATAAAGCATTATAATTTTACAAGGTTCTCAACCATGCCTTTGGACTTCAACTGAGCACTTAGCATGAATAGGATGAATATTTTTTGGTAAGTTACAGTATGGTAAAAGGGATGCCTTCCAGTTGTTGAAATATTTTCTTTCTGGCAGTGTCAGACATACACCTACATAATAGTATTATCCCTCTCTTGGCAGAATTCCTGGGTCCATTCTGTTTACATGTGTCATTCCTGGTTTACTGAAATTAATTTGTGCTATGAATGGCTTTAACAACATAAAATCATGAGAATTATTTCAGTCATCCTTTTCCTAATTTCCCCTTCCCCATGCATTCAGTACATTAGTATAGCTTTTATTATTAAACATGTGGTTTTGTATCTAAACTGCATTAAGAAGTTTACGTCCATTTTGCCTTTGCCATTGTCCTGTCAGGGACTTTTTTACCAAGATCCTCCATTATGAGTGTCTAGATATGCCCTACCACACCCCTTGGAAGATGAAACTTGAGTTAATATTATGCTGCTTTAAAGTTTCTTGTAGTCTGTCCTAAGCAGAGTTGTCAATTGGCATCTCAGAGTAACATGACCAAACTGTTCTCTCCTATCATTTATGTTCTGATACCCAAATATATGACAATGTTATTTTACTATTTGCCAATAATGACTTAAGCTATATATATTATACCTGGACATTGGGTATGGCTCCTTCGCTGTCCTCTGTGCTCCTCTGACTCCTTGGAGCTGTTCCACTTTGTATAAATATTGGATAGTTCATGGAGGCAAGCCTCCCAAGACTAATTTAAAGTCAAAGAACTCCTGTGCAGTATGGGATGGCAGGTTATGGGTACAGCTGCGAATTCATCCCACAGGGTCTTTCAGTGCCCTGGAGTCCTACCTACAAATCCATTGGTTACTCATTAGTCATTGCTCTTCCCATTGCTGTCAGAAAGTGTTGTGGGCTTGGGCGGGGGTTTTGTTGTTGATTTTTTTGTTTGTTTGTATTTTTTTTCTTTCAAGGCTGATATATTTCCAGATAAAGTCTCTGTTTTTATGAAAATTCACTTTTTAAGACAGAAAGAAAAATGCTGGATCATCTCTCATAAACATCTTCCTAAAAGCCCATTACTTTTGCAACAGTTCCATCTTTGTTATCTTCTTGTACCTGCTCCATTCTGAAGCTGCCTATCTCTAAGTGGTTCCATAGAACACAAGTGTCTCCTCTCAGATTGTTGTAACAATGTCTCCTTTCTCTCAAACTGGAACTGGGCCAGTTCAGCTTCTTAGTTCAGCAGTTCCTGTTCCAGTATAACAGGTAAGATAAGCCACTATCAGTCTCTTACAGTAAAGTCTTCACAAATTCCCTTACTTTGGAAGGACTCCATCTCCTTGCTGTCTCACATAGAGTTATGGAGACTAGTTTGGCTAAAAAATATTCCCCAAGCACACATTGCATAGCACATTACACAAAAACACTGCCTGTTTACAAACATTTTAATTAGACATAATGACAAGAAAAAACATGTTCCAGAAATGTGCATATGCAAATGCACATTTAACACAGTTCATAGTATATGAATTAATTCTTTCTAAGTTTAGTACAAGGGATCTTAAATTCTATTACTTTGTATAGACACAAAAATGTTTCAGCTCTTTCCTATATAAAGGAGACAATTCAGATCTCCTCTTACCCTCACCATGCAGCAATATGTCCTTATGTATCAAAGCCCCACATATATTGAGCAAAATCTACCAAGACAAAGCAATGGAATCATTTCTTGCGCAAGTTCCGACACACTCTTGTTTTTCCTTGACTGTAAAGTGGTCCACTCACTGTCTGTCAGGAAACATCTGATGCTGGCTTAAGAATATATGTTCAGGCAAATATATTAACTATTATTGATACAGCCAAATGAAAAAGTTGGTTTTGGGGTAGGGGCCATTGTTACGGTCTGAAAGAGAAGTAGCAAACTCCATATGGAAAAAGGGGTTTGGCAGCTGTGAAGCAGAAGGGGATGTTTGCAAGAGGTGAGAAGGTAGCTAACCTCCGTGTTTAGAAGAAACAGAAACAGGGATTTATCACCTCTAGATCACTGAGAGATTGATTGTGGCAAAATTACGGTAGGAGGTAAAATCAGGATCTTGATGGATTCCTTAATTTTAGTATCTCCTAGACATATTTTAAAAGTAAGCCTGGATTGCAACAAGACTTTCTCCACTTGAAACGGATTTGGTATGATGACAGTTGTTTGTTTTAGTGAGTGTATCAGGGTGCATAACCAAATCAAGTTTGCCTCCACACGATCCATGAAGGTATATGGTGTACTGAATAAGGAGTATATATATTCAGTGACATGGGAAATGGATTATATGAGGAAAAAAGCATGCAAAGAGCCTGGGAACACCATATATTTCCCACAGCCACCTTCTGGTTAACTCCACAGAAGGTGGTACTAGTGGGAAATTGCATTCTGCCTTTTTTAATATATTTCTTTACTTAGTATTCTCTTGTTTCAGTTTGAAGCTGTTTAGAAGCAGCTTCTACTGTTTGTAGAAGCAGCTCTCATTTTGTTTAAAAAAAAAAAAAAAGAGAGAGAATTCTTATTTGCAGCAAAAACTTTTTTTTTCAAAGGACAAAAATTCTTCTTAAATACAGGTAGATTAAACTTATAGAGTGAATGCCTCAAAAACACAATGTCTCGCAATCTATAAACTCCACTGGAATGATTATTCCAAAGTCCTTGGGTTTAGAACTAAACTTAAAATAAAGATTCTAATGTAAAAGCAGCATGTATTATGATTTGGTTTTTTCCAGCTATGCTAGTGACAATTCTTGAGTCATTTGAAGCCATTTTGCCTGACAGGATTCTCATTTTTGCAATTGTAAAGTGTGTTTGGGATGAACTCTGCAGATCTTGTGCTTTTCTCTTCTGAACAGAGCAGGAGTATCAGTGCAGTATGATTTTCTTCTTTCTGCAGGTCCACTTTTATGGTCTAGTTTGTCATAGTCAAGGCCTTAAAGAAAAATATAGTGGGAATTAAAATGAGTGGAGTGGGACAAGAAAACAGCAGCTATACAAGACTGTGCCAACCTTTATAAACTGTGGAGAGTTTATGACATGAAAGGACAAGACATAATTGTTACATAAGCCAATATACAAAATGACATTGAGTGAACAGGAAAAACTGGACAGATGTGTAAGAGAGTAATGCTGGTGTTCTTCCACAAATCCTTATAATACTGTGTTGGATTTTTTAAATTTATCTTTCCTCACATGCCTTTAACTCTGCCAAACTCTTCCTTTGATTGGACATTTTTGTTATGAATGTTCCATGGTAAAAGTCAGTTACTTTCTATTTCCACAGCTGAGCTTTACCCTGTGATATAGAAAATGGCTAGTTATTTTTGGAACAGACCTGGCTGCTGCTGCAAGGGGGAACAGATTAACTTTTGTGATTTTATCCAGTGGAAATCTTTTCACAGGCACAGCTCCAAGTAAAGCAAAGGTGTGTCAGCCACTGACTGCCTCCAGCCCTAATCTAAAGCTGAGGCTAGTTCTGCTAGTAGCTCACTGACTTACAGAATCCAAACCAACAGAATGGCAGGAACAATGCTGCAACTACACTGTACACAGTATCCATAAAAGATTTGCTATTTAAAGTATGCTCAGACCTTTTCATCAAAATTCCATTTTACCAAGAAGCTCCATGGTAAATTAAGTAACACTACAGTGCAATAAATAACACATTTTGTTCTACATGCATCCTAAATGTGGTATAAAACCTCTACAAACCTCTTTTTACAAGGGCTCACTGATGTACGCAGCTTGGATGGCTGATATGACAGTGCAAAGATGCAGAGCTAAGGTCTGTGAAGCCACGGCCTCAATATCCAGTACTTATCTGGTTTTAGCAATAACCATAAAACCTTAATGAAAATTGTAAGAGCACTTAAAAGCCCCATTATTTTAGTAGAAACTTTCCTAAGGCATAAAGATTAGCACAAGTTATTTAGTTGGCTATCAGACTGTAGAATGACTGATTTTCTTTGTACACTTGAAAATCTCGTCAGTGTGAACAAGGGTTCCCCACAAGGATCATGGTTATCAAATGCTCTTTTCCAGAGTCTTGAATTGCAAGTTTGCATTTTACATTCAAATTTTAAAATGCTGTGAATCTGTCTGCTTATAGCTATATACATTAGGAGGCAAAAAAATGCTTGCCACAGATGTATGTTTGATGTTAATTTTGTTTGCTACATCCTCAGGGAAGGCTATTTCAAAACAGTGCTGTTTTCAATAAAACATCAAAGCTTTTTCATTCCTTCAAAATAAGTCTCTTATTGAAAAGCTGTAATAGCTTGGTTAAAGTGTCTGTGAATGTGTGTATCTACCTTGCAGCACACAAATAACTGACAAGAATCAGTTTGTAGTTCCAGATGTTATATACTACATTATCAAATCCCAATCAGAATCACCTTATTTATTCTATTAGTTTATTCTACATCTGTAAATGTTGCAAACTATGCGAGTTTTCCCATTTTGAAGAATCTAATCAGGTTTTTAAATTATTTGACTGGTTTTTTTCTTCAGTTTTATGATCTAATCTACAGCATTGTCTGCTGGGACAAATTATTTTTCAGTCTTAAAAAAGAAACTAGTGTAGTATTTCTTTTCTAAGATGAAAACATTTTTGTCAAATAAATGCCAGGGATATATAGTTAAATACGAACAGTTGGGAGGGTAGGGGGTGTTAAGAAAATTTTTCCCATAGGACAGTTCTCAAAGTATATAACCTTTGAGACAGACACCAGAAAACTCCACTAATTCAGATACTTCTTTGCCAGGATGATAAGTCATGCTGAATTCAAGTGAACATCTATACCTGATCTAAGCATTATTTTTATAGATGTTCAATTAAGGAACAAAATATGATTATCGTGTTCCCATAGCTATTCCTGATCAATAGATAAAGACTATATTAATATATTATATTTCTCAAATTAATATATTAATCAGAAGATTTCTTTTCTCCTTCAGTAGAAAATTAATCCACAGCCCATAAGCAGACTCCAGCTGGGCCTCAACTCAGTGGGATGAACCAATGGCCATGTTTTTTGCTTAAAGGTGAAGTTAAGCTGCTTTTTTTCTCTTGTGGAGAGGGATGTGTTATAATCTTACTAACATTGTGCCAGTGACCATGCATTTATGTTGTTAAAATGTCAGGTTTTAGGATTTCTTTTCAAAATGTTTTCATGAAAGGATTTGATGTAGTCTTGTAAACCAAACCTGCATTCAAGGGCAGATATTATCAAGTTAGTAAATATATTTATTTATATGAAAAATTTAATCCTAATAATCAGATGCTTACACTAGAAATGTCATCTATGACTTTATTTCTTCCATCCTGATGTGACTCCAATGCTGACCTTCATTTGACAACTAATATATACAGAATCACTACTTATGTCAAATACCTGGATATACTCAGTAGAGAAATCTCCCTGGAACTTTTAACTGATTGCTGCTAAAACAAGAGATTTTAATCCTGCAATCTCCATTCTGTAAAAGTCAGGAGAGCTGGTCTGGGTACCAGCTGTCTCTTTTCAATGAGACAACCATTTGGGATACAATTTTCTGTAGTTCTGTACAACTACCAACTATTCACTGCTACAATGGGCCATTAAAGACCCATCAGTCAGTCATTCACGTTTGCTAGTTATTTTAGAAATCTGAAAATCTAAGAAGAAAAAAAAGTTATTCATAATTCCTAAATTCATGGCAAATTCTGCTTATAAAAATAATCATCTCCAGTGAAAGAATTAATTAAACTTTTTGGAAGGTGCCCCAGAGGATATCAGCAGTTAGACCTATAGAGCCAAGGAATGGGAAGGTAAGGTGTCATTTGAAACAGGATCTGAGTCTGCTAGAGGAGCAGAGCATTGAGCCAAACTGCTGAGTGTTTTTAGTTTTTATGTGTCAAAGAAGGTCAGGAGTGAACCGAGGTTCAGGAAACTGGTCAAACTGGGATGCACCAAGCTGAAGAGCTAAACAGCAACACTGTAGGAGACTGGGTGAAGGCCAGAAAGCTGAAGCCTGAGTAAGACAGGGAGATGTGAGAGAGCTGAATGATGTTGGATAAGACAGTCACCATCAGTGCTCTGCCAGGAGTAAAGGAATCAGAGTTTAGACAGCAAATGGAATGAAGAGCCTTAACCAATGTCAGGAACAAAGACTGTGGAGAAGAAGATTCAAACAAGGCTGCAGATGAGAGGTGCAGAAACAAGAGAGACAAGAACCTGATGCACAGCAGTAACCAAAAGGAATAACTGCATGCAACCAATAGCATTGTCTGACCTCTCCAGTAAATGGGGCAAACCACCAGCCAGACTCAGGATGTCTGCCCACCCAATCCTCCTGGATCCCCAAACAGCTGATGAGAGTCACTGTTCCTGGAGTTCAATAGTGTGGCTAAGGCTGAAACAGCTGGAAATAGCTAGTAGTTTGGATTTGTCCAGGAAAGCAAGCCGAATTAGATGTTCATTCACCACAAATCAGGTTTAAAAAAATAAATAAGAACTTTCTTAATCTGCTTCCAGAGAAGCAAAAAATCTTAGGTAAAAAGATGCACTGAAATTTTCTAGAAGTCACATAAAGATGGAGCAAAGGACTGTGACTTGACTAAAACCAATAATAAAATACAGCCAAAGAAATAATTTATTACTCATGAGTGAGATATTTTAGTAGTGGGGGGTTTGAAAAAAAGTTTACAAATTTTATAAATTGTCACTAAACATTTCAGGTTGTGGCAGTACATGTGCCTGTAATGTATATATGTATGTATGTATGTATATATGTAAGTATACAAACAGTTGGTTTGGGCCCCAGCAGGCCTAATCCAAATCATTGCATAATTGTGTCTGATAACACGCTGCCAGTTCTGTCTGCATAGAACCGTCAGAGGACGTTAGGAACTCTGATATTTTACATAAGCATTTCTCAAGCTATTTTTATCTCATTTACTGCCATCTCAGAGAAATTCAGCTGTTCACATCTCCAGCTTATTAGCTTCAACAGAGAGCTATACAGACACAGATATATGGGTAATGTTCCTAAAAAAAGGTAGCTCAAAGTATTACCTTTTACAATTCTCATGTCTTCCATGCAGCTCAAGGGAAACACTTGGAAACACTGCTATCCCAAGCTTTGAAAAGATCATTTGAATAAAGTTGGTACCGTGCACCCCCTGACACAGACTGAAAAGCAGATTGCCTCTCCAAACAGCTACCTGCTATTTGTTTTTAATCATTAGCAAATAGGGTATCAAAAAAAGCTCCTCAGTAGGCATGAACTACTTATGGACATTTTTCTTCTTGGTTTTAAAGGAGTAGGTGATTATCATCCTGATTGCCTTAGAAATAAAAGTAAAAATAAAGAATTTTTTTTTAATTTAGAACCCCAAATCTCAGAATCTGAATAAGTATATTTAATCAACCTTTCTACTGGACCAGATCCAATAATTTATAAGTATTTTTTTGAAATTGCTAAATTGATTTAAAAACTACTACTCTAGAGTAATAGCAAATCAATCTTTTAAGAAGAGGTTTTTACTGCCTTTGAACCAGATCAAGATAAAAATAGAGATAGTAGTTTTAATGAGAGCTCTAGTACTTTCTGAATGGACTAATCTGAGTGACTTGCTAATAAAAAATGGTAAATACTGATACCATTTTGCAGTAGATTCCATATGTAAATTTTTGTCTTACATAACATGCTCAAACTAAGGAGAAAAAAGACCACAGTTAAAAAAATCTCAGGAAAAATCTTGTGTGGTATCTGTGTATGTGAGGGAACATTTCTCCTTCATTTCTTTGCAAGGTTATGCAAACCTATCTACAAATTGATATGCTTTCACAGGGATCTAAAATAGATAATCTTTTTTTTTGTGGCTAAAATTCATGCGAAATTTAAAGAGGACCTCAGTCATATATGATCTCTTGAGGAGCTAAGATGTGTTTAAATAGCTGTGTTTTGAGAAATGTCATATATTATGTATGTAATATATGATCATCATATTTTTATCTTCACATATATATAAAATAGCAATATCCTTTGTTCATTTGATGGGATTATTTAATATTGAGAATAAAAAGTCATCAACTACTATGCAGTTCTTAGTTTTTTGAAATAGACTTGACTAAACTTTCAGGTAAATTTCTTTAGTAAAGTAGATTTGGGAATATAAAATCTTCGTGCAGCTCAGAAGGGATAGAAAAATCTTCATAAAATCACTTTTACTGGAGAAATTATTTAGAATGCTCAGCTGTGAAGCTGGTTCAGTTATCTGACAAGTCACTTTTCCTTCTGATTGCATTAATTGCTTGAGGGCTGTGATAGATAGGGAAAAGTCTGATTGTTAAAATTTAACTGCAAGAGACCGGGAACATTACATCTGCCAAGGAGTTAATGAGTAGTAGCTGAATGATCAGAAAAGGCAGCACTGCCATTCGTGCAATAAAACCAGAAGAGATGAAGTCGAATTATGAATCCTTCAGAGTAAATATCTTATTTTCCCCAGTGTATTAGAGCTAGCAATTAAACAACTGGTATTTCCAATATTAGGTTTTATCTTTGACCATATGGTACAGCTTACAGAAGTAATTTTGGTAGAACCTGATGTGGGTTTTTTATGTGCTTGCTAAGATTTTCTTAGTACAAGCAGATGCCAACATTAAAAACATATCACTGGGTACTATTAGAGTAGCTACATTAACCAGACATTTAAAAAATGAGCCAGTCTGTATTTTGCTCAATGAACAAATATGCAATTCAAACTGCTTTAAATTCATAGTCTAAGCCACTGGCCTTTATATATGATAGTGATAAAGAACATATATCTGAGCCTGTATTTTACCCAAAACTTCTCATACAATATGAACAGTGGAAACCTGCTATGTGATTTGTGAGTGGATGAACAACAGCTCAGGTGGAAAAGCAAGAAGCTGCTTTCAGAGAGAAGGACATTTCAGCACTGCCTGAGAGACTGCTATGTAGTGCTGGCAGCAGTAGGAACAAGTCGTTGCATAGGGTGATGCCAAAAGAGGATCAATATTTGGATCAGAAAACATTTTTTTCAAAGTTTGTTTCACAATAACATGACTTTCACTACCTTATAACTAGCAATTACTGGTTTTTCTTGAAAAGCAAGGAGATTCAGATCTTGGATTTCACAGGTTGGAAGTGTTTACAGCACTTTGTTTGATGCTGCTGTATGCAGTAGTGCTCGCTCCTGATCACAGGTAGATTAACTCAGAATAGCTGATGCAGCCACTGCTCCCTCTGCCTCCCCCAGAATCCCGCCATCCCTCCAGCACATACTAAATACAGTGTCATGAATTAGAGTCTGGATCCAGAGCCACTAAGTTCAACAGGAGTTCTCTCCAGAGAAACTGGACTAGTGCTTCGGGTTTGTGTGCTAACACCCTAGGAAGGACATGGAAAAATGCCTCCCTGCATCCCTGGCTCCTGTTGCTTAGCAAATGCAGTCCATCAAACCTCAGCATCGGCAGGTACAGAAATTAGCAGTTTAGGCAATGACTGTGGGGAAGCAGATTGATAGGGACAGCCTCACTTGCAGCACTCCAAACCTTAATGTCACCAGGCTTTCTTCCTCGCCCTGCTCATGCTGGCTGCACATCCACCTGCGCACTGCTGGGAGCAGCACGAGGGAGCAGCCAGCAAGCAGGCACGCTCCTGCAGAGCTGGAGAGCAGCAGGAGGGGCTGGCTGCTAATTCCTTGCTGCTGGACCAGTGATGAGTGCTGTTTTGCCCCAACAGTTAAGGTTCCAGCTAAGCATGGATAGCTGCAGCAGTAATGATTAGTTTTGCAGTAGCATGTTCAGTAGCAATGTCAGTTCAGCTGACATTGTTCTAATGTGATAGGAAATACATAAACACCTGGGAGGCAAAGATCTTCATAACATTAACTGGCTGCCATTTTGCAATCCCTTGTTATGACAGCTGGCAAAATGGCCCTTTCTTTGGTACATGGTATTAGAGGGTTTTATACTAAATTCAGTGTCATTTTGTTATGGTACTTCTAGTAGGCAGATTTAGGATATAAAGGGATAATTTCAGAGAGAGTTCTAACATACACTGTTCATTTAAAATCTAAATGAAAGATACAATTTTCCATAAAATAGAAAACATCAACCGTAATGTAGAAAATATTTCCCTTTTATTACAAGCTAAATGATCTAATCTGTGTGTAAGACAAGAAATTTTATAGCTGTTTCTCTTCATGCAGGTCGTAAGTGCCCTGTTTATATAAGCAGATTATGGAGGTATTTATGTAAAAATGGCATTTAAAGCTTTAAAAAAAGACACTGAAATCTGAAATGTTATATTACAAATCTGTCTTGATTTCCATTAAAAACAAAAAAGTTATATTGGGAAAACCAGAGAAAATTAGTAAACTCTGACTCATAAGTATTAGCCACACAAAATAACACAAAGTAAAAAGTTACACTATATCAGCCAATGTGTAAAGGCTATTCATCTGGATGCCCCTAGCAAATTTAAAGTACTTTAAATTGGCCAGGTTCTTTGTAACTGAAAGTCAAGGTAAGTGAAATTACCTGGTATTTTCTATAGGTTAAATAAGGCACTCCTGCTGAGTCTGAGTTAAGAGCAATGGTTCCTTAGGAGAGACAGGTAATTCTACAACTTAATTTCTATTTCTAAAATTAGATTCTCTGAATGCTCCTTTATGGAGTGCACATATGACCATGTGTATGCATTTGCAGGTGGATTTTTTGTTACCTTTCTTGCTTCTGATCTTTAAGTCTGTATTCTTTACTCAGAATACTCAGCCCTAAGAGCTGAAAGAACCAACCCAGAAAGCGAGCAACAACTGTAAAACCACTGATGTATTCACCTATCCAAATCATGTTTTTAGGCTTTTTGTCCAAAATTATGCAAATTAAAAAGGCTTTGAAAAAGGAGATTTTCATCTTTACATATAGTAACTAATACAATGTAGCATTTCCTTTTCCTTGCCCCCAAAATATTTGTAAGAATCATTATTTTAAGAATACTGACAACAGAAGAACTTTTGGTGGAAAAAGAAAAGTAATGCTGGTTTTAGACACTGTCCTTATTGATCTCCTGCTTCTCTCCCAGGACTGAAGGCCTTGTAGAAAGTGACCCTGGATGAGAGCATAGGTTTAGAAATGCTATTTCAGTTAGTAAGAGCAGTGATGTCTTTATTATAGAATACTTTTGTGTGTCATATTATCCGTCATGTCTCCAGGAGCATTTCTTCCTCCTTTAGACCAAACTAGCACTTCACATGAAAAACATGTGTGCTTTCTTCTCATTTAGAACCACTTGTTACACTAGTTTAATGTTAAAATTATTTTTGCTGTTCAAATTCAATAGGATTCAGAGCCAAAAAAACCACACCTGACCCACCTTTATTTGTTTGCAGTACCGCAAAGCTTCTGTGAGTACACATTCTGTGAGAATGAAAAGGTGACTTCTTGTCGCAAGAACCTTGAAGCCTGAAATGAAAGAAAGCAGATATATATATGTAAGTGGGCCAAGGAAAGAACGATGTAGAAAACAGACAGCTCACCATCTGTAATGTTGTAGAGCTGTAATGCTGTAGCACCAGTGAAAACTCGTGCATGAAGACTGTAATAGAATGTTTATGGATAAAGTATTTACCGTGTAATGGCTCTACCAGTCAAGAGAACAGCCTGGAAACCCACCATATGCAAAGTTTAGAAAACTACCACCAAAAGAGAAATTGTAGGTAAGGATGGATAAAAATACGAGTCCTCCTTGCTACTCAGTACCTGGTTCGCTGACCTCAGGCTTCCCAGCATATGCAGGAAATGTTGAAAATAGACCCAAACTGAAACAGAAAAATAAAGTCATTATTTTCCTGATTCAGTTCACTCTACAGGGATTATGAATTCTCCTCCCTTTTTGTTTCCCTGAGTTCCTTTACAACCTTTACAAGTTTGGGCTGGAGGAAATAGGAGAAGAATAGTTTCTAGTGTTATTTCCTGGAGATAAAGCTCATATCTAAAATGTGAGACAGATGAAAATGGTGAACTTTAAAACATTGATTAATGATCTTAAGCATGGAACAGGTTAAATGTTTTGGACTGATTTTCATATTAAATCATGTCTGAGGCATATTATTTAGTGCTGTATTAAAGCATAACACACTTCTCTGGCTAACCATGCCATCACTTGAGAGATGACTGATCTGAAACTAAGCCTTTTAAAATGAGGCTGGATTTCACAATACAGCTCTGAGGAGTTTTCAGGGCAGGAGTCACACAAAAATCCTTCCTTGCTGAGCCAAACAGGATCTCACCCTGACCAGCATGGAGATCTGCCCCAGCCATTCCCACATCACCTGCTCAAAGCTGGTTCCCATAAAAGCTTCACTGAATGGTTGGTACCTAATTTCATTAAACAGAAGTCAGTAGAAGCTTCATATCAGGTTTTGATAATCAGTCCCAGACACTCACAATGCAAACCCCAAACCAGAAACTTGATCTGAAGTGCAACTCCTTTCAGGCAGTAGATGACCCTAGCTACTGTCATCTTGAACAGTATATAAAATGAAATATGTTTTTCACTGAAAATAATTGAAATACTCAAAAATCTCTGCAACGTCTTTTCAAGCTTAATGAGTCTTCACTGTGCACTTTCTTTTAACATTTCTTTCCCTTGAAGAACAAAGTTATAAGACAATGGTTTAATGCACTGTACATATTTACGTGCAATATCTCCCTGTATTGTATGCTATTTTCATCTTTCTCTACTTCCTCTATATTTTTTCCACAACACAACAATATTCAGAGCCCCTATCTACATATTTCCATCAGTCCATTGTTCATTAAGTAAGTCACAAACATGTAGAGTTTTGATCAGTTTTGAAACAAAACCAGGGATATTTCTAGCTAATTTTCCCCCAAGATTTCCATAACTTCACTGACAAACCAGTTGTCTGCACAAACAAGTAAGAAACTCACTTTTGCTTTAACAGTCAATAACATCTGGCCCTGTTCTCATTTTTTATTAACTCTAAAGCTGCCAAAGATGTAGTGCTACTGAAATAAAACACAGGTGGACAAATTAAACATGAGTGTAAGTATATCTGTATTGGAATAGATCTTACTTTGTACACCTTAGGAAAAGAATCAAGCTGGTAATATTTATTCCACATGCTCACTCAAAGAGTTTAGGACACAATGATCACTGCAGCATAGAGTAGACAAACCAACCACATTTGAACTAGTTGTTCAGAGAATAGTAGTGACTCAATGCAAACTTGTCTATCCTGTTTCTCCAATATATTTTTCAACTTATATTTATATATATTCTATCATGTCTGTATCAATATAAATACTGGCATTAAACAGTTCAAGGTGAATGATAGGTATATGCTCAATTATTTGTTATAGAATAAATAGTAGGGATAAGACTTTTCTAGTTTAAGTGAAAAAGGACTGACTTTAGTATAGATATAGAAACAGCACCTCTGGACTCTTCATCTAGAACCACACAGGATTGCTGGGGCAGAGGTTTTAACTTGAACAAAGAATGAAAGATTAATTGATGTGCTTTACATTCAGGATAAATCAGTGTTTAAATTAATGTTCTGACATAATTTTATGATTCACATTTCCAGGATGGAACAAAGGCCATACAAGTGAAATATATGCTAACACGTAGCTAGGACAAAACATCTGTGGCAAAATGTGGAGCAAGGAAAATTAAACAAGTCCATTTGTATTATGCCACAGGGAATAAACATTGACACAAGATTGCAGAAAGAGAAAAGGATGTTTGTAACAGTAAAATATAATCACTTCCCTAAGACGAAATTCTGCTTTTGTTTGCAAAAATCAGGTGGGATTCTCTTTCATATAAACGAGAACAAATGATTTGATAATGAGCATTTTGCCTTCATTCCTAATGCATCTCAGGTGAGCCCTGCTCTTGCCAAATACTTAATTTGTCACCACAAATCTGTGGATATTCTGATTTCTTCGGGTAATGAGTAGCATTGTGGATGAATGTATTCATATGAATATGCTAGTGTCATACATCATAAGGGTACCATTGGCATTGGTAAGATTTATTATTCAGAGAGCAACACTGACCAGCAGATCAGTGGGGAACATTGTATATTTTATTTGTGTTAACTTTAAAACTTGACAATCAAACAGAATATTTTTCGTTAGGAAGGAAAATTAAAGATATGTAAAACAAGCTGCAAATTACTACTAAGCTTTGTCAACCTTTGGGAAAAGTTTTGCATTGTTTCTGACTGTTAGGAAAGTGTATGTGAAGAGGTAAACTATAAGTGTTGTTACAGTAGTCCAAACCTAAGCAAATGGATGTTAATTCATAAAGTATGATGAACATAGAAACCCATTTTATTTGCAGTAATGACAGAGTGAGATAAATGTGAAAAATGAATAGTAATATGACTTAAAAATAATAGAACCCTTTTGTGTTTTGGCAGATTAATTGTCTTACACAGGGACTATATCTCAAATTTGATAGAATGGGTATATTGCTGTAAGCAAAGAAGATTCACATACGAGTTAAATTTTCTTCAATAGAGATGGGCACAGGTGCCCTATTATTGAGAGAAAATTTCCTGACATCGCTTTATACTCAATGTAATATTGCAGATAAATTTGCTTAGGTGAAGCCATCCTAATTTTAGACTGTGGACATTTGTAATAAGTAATTAAATAGTAATTAAATAGTGATTAAAATAAAACAGGGACAAAAATAAGGCAAAGTATCTAAAAAGGGAGTGAAAACCTGGAAAAAAATTACAAAATCATTTTCCTTGGGTGCAGATGCCTGAGTACATGCACCTTCATCACACAGTGCTATTCAGAAAACAGGCACCACATAAAACTGCCCTCTATCTCCCTCCTCTGCTGACCCCTGCTACTTATTTGAGCCAAAGGTTATCCTCTGTAACTAAATGAACGTCAATGAAAAAGTGACAAGAAACACTGCTGGTAAACAGGTGTCATGAAATAAAGAATGGAGAAAAACAAATGCAGAAACTGAAATACTGCTACAGTCTGAGCTGTTAGAAGCTGAGTGTTTCAACAGAGACATTATTTAAGCATATTCTGGCTGTAAGCCAGAATATAAAAACTCAGTTTATATTTATATTTGGAGTTTCCCCCAAATACTATATTACAATCACTGTCAGCTTTCACTTCTTAATTAGAGGCGAGGAGGATATAAATGATGAGGAAAGTATCACCACCCGCAAAAAAACCCAAACCTGTCCTCAGCTTTCACAGATCTCTACTGCTGAATCTGTTAGGGCACACTTCGGAAGACCTTTTCATATTTCCATGTATTGTCTTTCAAGTGACAGGCTTGTAAGCCCCACGTCTCCTGGTAATGCAATGCCATATTCCAGTCCATCTCTGTGCTGCACTAGGTAGTAAAAAGCATTCATCAGTAAACACAATGTCTTGGGCCTGTGCTGGCAATTCCCTTTGGGAGCCTGAGCACACAGCACAGAAATCGACTTCAAAACAGAACAGAGCTTTTGTGTCAAAGGCTACGCGGTACTCACAGGAATTGATTCAAAACAAGACATATTCTGCATGTTTGATGAGATGTACATTTGGCCTTCACCTCACTCCAGTTTACATCAGTAATGTGTGTTTAAAAACCCTCCTACAGGCATGGACAAAGATCTAACAAACACAGTCAAGGGCAAATTTTAACACCTGAACAAATTAATCCAAGGTTCATTCATTCTAAAAGCAGAACCAGAATTCCAAGAATGGAGAATATGGATCAAAACCTCCAGTTTTGTAGATCTTATTCCACTGCACAAAGATTTGCCTTTAGACTTGTGTCAGACATTTCACAGAAGGAATGCTTTCTTCTGGGAGCACTTACATTGTATGGTTTCCTGGCCAACAGATAAGTTACCTTCTACATGTTTGAGCAAAGTTGTGATAGGCATAGCATGTCAAAAGAACTGACCAATATTGCAGGAGGATATGAAAGTATTTCTTTAACAGTTGACTATGTCTTTTGAGTTCTAAAAAGAATATAGGGAATTGAAATATTTTTCTTTTGAAACAGAAAATTCACCTCTTTGTACTGCATTAATGTTCTGCTATTTGTTAACTATAAGCTAATAGAAGTGAAGGAAAAAAATCTCATTTATAGACTTATAGCATAAAATGGAAAGCTAGAAGGGTGAAGGAGAAAATAAAGATCTGTCGTTACTAGTGTATCTTGTTCTATATATGCATATTTATTCTAACATAGGACAATCTTTGTAAATATTCTCTCACATCTTTAATAGTCTGAGAGACAAGCATGTATTTGTAAAGATCTTTCATTTAAAAGAAATTTATAATTTCTATCAAACTGCATGCTTAAAGCCCGCATACACCACAGTGTGGTATAACACACAGAGGAGACCTGGGCCACGCAAAAACCCACCAAAGGTGTTACCACAATAAGGAACATAAAAACTTCATGCTTTCCTCCAAAAGGACCAGCAGTTTTGTCATTGCATCTTTTTGTGTTCTTGACATTTCTTTACAGTGAATTTGACTATGAAATAGATGCAGGTGGCTACATTAAGTTCCTGTGAAAAATTATGAAATAAATTTACTGACATCAGGAATGTCTTCTCTGAACCATTGCTTAAACGTCGTTCTACAAATTTATCTCAGAAATCCTCACCCTCCTGGAAAAGGCTGGCTTGAAATTTGTAACTGAAATGCTATTGTTATTTTCATTTAGGCCAGAACTTAGAAGAACCAGTGGTTTTTATGAAAAGTCACACGAAAGATTTAGAATTGTACTTCAAATGTAATTTTGGGGGTATTCTTTTCAGACTATGCTATATATTTATTTCTCACATGAACTTAATGATCTTTCTGCTGGATTCTTACAAATATTTTGAAGGTGTCTGCTCATCAGTTCTGCTGCAAAACCTTTTCCTGTTGTTAACAGAGAAACAGTTTGCCCGTACAAAAGAAAAAAATCCAGTTAAATATAAGGATGGAAGTCAATCCAACCACACACAGAAAAACAATTCCTAGCAATTCCCTTCCACTGCATGTGGTGAATGGAATAGGAATATACCATGGGACAAATAGCTCTCTCTCATTGATTTGTTGTCACAGTTCAATACCTAAACAAATTCTACTTCATTATAGAAGTAGAAATTCTTAAATCTGTTTTTTAATGAATATTGTTCCAATTAAATAATGTCTGATAAAGTGCAAGTTCTTCTTGAAGCTTTCCTGTGACTGGAGTGTCCATAGTGTCTCTCTCCAGGGGAATCTTTTGTTTCTAGTAACATAATTGGTCTCACTCTGGGGTCACCAATGGTACAATGCCAATTTGACTCTTCCTCCTCTTCTCACAAGCCTATTTTCTTGCAGCTTGGAGGAATTTAATATTACTGAGCCTTCTATACCTCTGTC
This sequence comes from Orthonyx spaldingii, assembly GCA_013397795.1. Classification (NCBI taxonomy): domain Eukaryota; kingdom Metazoa; phylum Chordata; class Aves; order Passeriformes; family Orthonychidae; genus Orthonyx; species Orthonyx spaldingii. Next base: position 2,623,950 of record VZTJ01000383.1, read on the forward strand.
CAGAAGTTTGGTTTAAAGTAGCTGGTAGGCACAAGGAGATATGCAATGACAGATTGGCAGATACTGAGACAGATACAATGCCATCCCATGGACATAATGTCACTTGGAAGTCAAGCCAATGTGGAAGAAAATTCAACTGCACACTCAATAGTAACATTTAATACTAAGCTATTCTAGTCCCTGATATTGTGACTTTACTTTTCAGACCTATTTCATAAGAGCCATATCTGAAAGGAATGTTTGATATCGTAATTGCTGTAGAGAAAGCAACAGTGGGCTTTATCCATGATTGGGAGTTCTCACCTGTAAAGTACCTTTATTTTTTATCCATAATACCTAATTAACAATTAAATAGAAACTTATCTTCTAAGTTTTCTGTTTTTATTGATTTTTCCCTGCTGTGTGTTACACATATGTTGTATGAAGACAGTCTGTTACTTCTAACTGTCTCCCCACACAGAAGATTTATATCCCGGTTACGGATCTGAGGACTCTGCAGTAACTAAATCATATCTAATAGACAAAGGCAGTATAGACCAGTTCAACTGGTTAGCTATGCACTTTGCAAATGACTTTTTTTGTGACAAGTGGCAGTTGGTTGTTACCAATTTAATTCCATTTTAGTATAGCAGAAAAATATTTTAAGTGTGTTACTTCAATTAAGTGGGTAGTATTCACACCCACTAGAAAAAGTTTTTACATCATAACGATGAAGCCAAATCTCATAAAATATTCAGACACCCTGCTAATAGGACAGATGTTCATACTTCCCTCTGGGCAGGAAGGATATGTTAGGGAAGGATCATTTCATGATAACCTGTAAATTCATTTCTGCTGGGGCTGCAGTACTCAGATTTTCAATGCTATGTCCTTCATTGAGAAGTAAAATCCCAGTCTCCAAGAACCCTAATCAAAGCCTCATAGGGACAAGCCAAAAAAACAGCATACTGATCATGGAGAAGACATACCACTAGGAAACAAGGACAGCAAAGAGCAAGAAAAAAAATATCAACAACACAGCCCTTTCCAGAGATTACGCTATTAATCAAGGCTGTGAGCAAACACCTACTGCTGTTTAACATCCCAATCTTCCATAGAGACTAGGAAACTAAAAATGTCTTTGAAAGAATTCTGCAATTCAATCTCTCATGCTTTTCTGTAAAAAGTCTGGACTGGGTGGGTAAGAGCAGCTGGATAGTCAGTACTCCTCCTGAAAACAAGACATCTGAATTCTAGGTTTTTCTCTAATTGGGAATATTAAACACATAGATATCTTGGCAACACATCTAGACAAAGTTTAAGATATCAAAAAAGGCACATATATTATTGGCAACTTCCATACTTGATTATGTTGTTTTAATGTTAGATTATTGTGTTCCAAAATACCATCTATTCCAAGGTAATGCATCCTTACAATGCTGAAAGGTCTTTAATGGTTAATTTGTGCTCAATGAACACTTAGTAATCTGTAATTGATGGCATATTAACTTTGTGAGACGAAAATCCTCTGAATTCTAATAATCAAGAGTATCATATGTAAAATCAGAAAACATTAGCATATGATCTGGAGTCAAAAACTAATGTTGGAAGTTAAATAATTAAAACTATTTTCCCTTTTTTTAAGAATTGGTGAGTGATCTTTGGCCTACATGAATTCTTTCCTCCTTGCTCCTCCATGCATATAAATTATTTTCTTCCCTGGGGCTTCATACCTATTCTAGAGAAGCAAAGATTAATGTAACTGTTCGCATTCATCATTTGATCTGGCAGAATTCCAAATGGTGGATTTTGATTTCTAGAACCAAAATAATTCAAGGTTGTTTAGATGCAAGGTTTAGAATCCATCTTTATCAGAAATGAGATTTAATAACAAGATCATTTTCTCCTTTGCACAAACTCTCTTCACAGTAGCTTTTCCCTGCTGAAATTGAGCGTGGATTGGCATTGGGTGTGCTTTGAAACTTTCTTTCTCTGCAGCTGCATTTTTAGAGCACTTTTACTATTTTGAAAGAAGAATGTTTCCTGCCTTTCCCTTGCCTTCTTGTGAGTTGTTGGTCTGATGCTTACAAAGTTCAGTTTGACAATATTGAATGTTCTGGAAAATACACTGCATGAGGATCTGAGCATCACTTTTCTTCATTTCATGAAACAAACAAAGCCTTTTTGATTCAAATTATTAGCTAGTAATTGTATTTTTTATTCACGTTGATACTATTATTGTATAAAACAGCACTGGAATTTTTTTTTTAAAAATTAAAGCTATTAAAACTGAATTAAAGCAAAAATCATGAAGACTGATGTCTAAGACTTGGTATATAAAAAATCTGTGGTTTTGTTCTCTTACAGCTATTGCTTCTATTTTCTGCCTTTCATCAATGCACTTTCCAAGGGTTTTTCTCATCTAAGTTATAAGCTATTGTAGAAACAGTGTATTTGGGTAAAATATAGTAAATAGAATTGCATGACCTTGTCTGTTTGCTTTGCAAATATAATAATATATAAATATATGTTTCATCTTGATTTGCTTATTTTTTTCCAGTCATAAGATTTCTGTTACTGAGCAAGATACTTATTACATATATTTTCCTGACAGTAAACAACATAAAAAGACACCAATTAATTTTCCCTTGATCCTGCAAAGCTACTACAGATTCCCAAGCCTCTTTGACAGGGTCCACAAAATGCCAAACTTTCATGAAGTTTCCCTACCCATGACAATTATTAGGGTAAAAACCATTTTGGCAGTATACTAAGAAGAGGATCCCAAACAGTAGCAATATATTCTTCCAATGAAGTCTCATGTGTCCTCCACTCTACATTTAACTTTATTTTTTACTTTCATAAATTCTTCTAGTTCTTGATTTGCCACCAACTATTTGTTTCCTTTTCGTCTTTCAATCATCCCTCCATCTGCATCACCTTTCCCCCCCTCTAAATCATCCACTAAACATTAATGATCTTAAATGTTTCTAGATTCTTGTCCTTCTGAACCGTATTAGCCTGACACACTTCACGCATTCTTCTGAGAGAAGAAAGGGCTCCCATGAACCAGTCTTTACCACCAGTGTTAAACAAGCAAAGAGGCATCTCAGCTTGGAACCAGCCTCCTGCATGTACTGAGGAAGTATTTTTCAGTTAGCAGCCAGTGGCTAAAGGGGATTTGGTTTCTTATTCATTTTCCCCCTATCCCAGCTTTTCGAAAAATCAGGCAAGATATAAAAGGCAACAAGGTTCTACAGACTCATCTATATTGTCAGTATTTATTTACATCAAGGACAGATAACATGATATTTGGAGACTGTATGCTCCACAAACGTGCGGGAAGAGTATGTTGATATGACTTTTGTAGAATTTCGGTCAAGAGCATGGGAAATTCTTCATAGCTTATTTTCATGGTACTTATCAGTGCATCCACTAACTCAGCATAAAAGGCAGTAGGGAAGGAGCTGAAGATGGCAGCACTTGAGGCAATTATGTTAAAACTGGAAAATCAAGCTTTTCAAGAGCAGCTTCAAGCATTATTGAAAAAAAAAAGAGATCATTCTAGCCTTCTGAATGTCCCACTTCTGTGTCAGTATCAAGTCTATGAGAAAAATTATTTGTATATAGATACAAAAAATCACTCTATGAAACTCTTTCTCACCCCTGAAGTTTTCAACTGAATAGCCTGTCTCTTCGGCTTTGCTTTTCATAGCTCTCTTTCTGAGTCCAGTGAAAATGGCATTTATGATAAAACGGTACCTTTCTCTCTGTATTATTTCCTTGGCTTTCTGTCCCTTACTGCATGAGATTTGGGTTTTTGTTCTTATCTTTCTCTTCTCACCTCTCCTCTTATTTTAGTCCTTTTGTAGTGTCACACAAATGTAGTGTCAGTTTATACAGTAAGGGTTCATTACAGATTTGACTGTTTTAATTTTATTTAAATTTAATTTTAAACCTAATTGTTTTGATAATGATTAATAATTATGTACAACCACTGACAGAATCTACCAATCTAATGTCTTTGTTTAAAAGAAATCAGCAATAATACTAATTATGGAACAGAAGAGCTGTAATGGTCTTGCAATGTTCCTTTTGCTAGTAGGGACTGAAATTAATGATTAAGGTACTAAACTATATCAATGTATCAAATTAAAAGAAAGAAATCACATGAATATAAACTGATATCTCCTAAGATTTAGGACAATTTAAACTAGAGACAGAATCTGATCAAAACTCACAAAATTATGAGAAAGGAAAAATCCAATAAGTGATAAATCACTACTGACAATGGATACAATGTTGCCACCTGTAAAAACAAAATTTCCAACATAAGGACTGCTTATCTCCAGTAACATCTGCAAATCACAGACACACATTATGTGATTGCTGGACATGTGGCAAGCAGTAAACTTTAGACTCATTAAGCAACTTCCTCAAAGGACTTTGTTTGTACTAAGAGTAAATTAGTTGTAAAGGAACAAGATGAATTTATAACTGCCATGAAAACTCAGAAAATAGATGTAATTAAAAATGAAAAGCATTAAAACAGGCACAAGAGTTCCTCAGGAAACACAGCCATGTGTTTTGCCACTTATCTACTCTACATAAATAATTTAACTCACAAACTAAATAATTATCCCATAATATGTTGTGGAAATGCCATCATTGACTAGAAAGCAGAAATATGCTCTGTTCTTCTAAAGGTAATGGGTAGCTGACATCTGCAGATAAAGAAAATCTATGTTTATCAGCTGAAAATATCAAATTAAACGATGAAATTATTTCAGTCTAACTTCAGAGAGAGAAATTTATGTAGTCATCAGAACTTTTTGAATATAATGACTCTTCTGAGCAGCAACACAGATGACTTCCCATCCTCATCACAACTTCCAGTACAGCCTGTAGAAATCTTCCTTTTGAGACATAGATTCCACAAAACTCTGTGCCAGTGAATAAGACAGTAGCTTTGGAGCAATAGTTAGACACTCCCTCTTCTCGCATGTACATATTGTAACTTCTACTGTGGGCTTTGGACCTGAGAAACAGAGAAAAAGGTGTTTTGGAGGGGGAAAATGTTGGCTTATGAGGCATGATTGAACATAGAAGAGGACTTGTTTGCAGGCATTTAGCATTTCTTATTGTCTGTCTGACCTGTCTGACTTTCTCCCAGAACTTCCAATCTGTTTGAGTCCTTATCTACTCAGTCTCAGCCTTCATTCCTCAGCCTGCCTCCTCTCTTAACCAACTCATCCCTATCCCTGCTTTGGAATCCTCCAATCTTTTCATCTTGTCCTTAGTGTGTTTACCTCCACTATCCAGGCACCATTCACTACCAGACTCTTTAATTAAAGTCTATGTATGGATATTTTTGGTTTTTCCACATCATCCTTACCACTAATTGCTCAAACTTGTCCTCGGCAGCAGTGCTATGCTTACAGTGCCTTGTGGCACAGTCTCCCCTGCCTCATCTGATTAATTATCCCTGTAGTTACCTGGTTCTAAACATGTCCTACTACCTCCTCTCACTCATAATCCTCCTTATTCCCGAATCCTGACTTAGACTCATGGTTGTCATATCTCAAATCCCTTTTCCTGTGCCTGAAAAATCTCACTTTCTCTCATTCCCTTTCCCTCCTTTATCGATAAGGAAAGTAATGAAAAGGCAGGAGGGACAACCATCGCCCAGCTCCATCCCACTGATCTTTAAGCACAATTAACTGTCCTTTCCTCTTCTAGTTTCAGCCAGGACAGGGTTAATTTTTTACAGAGCAGGAGGGGTACCTGGCCAGACGCTGACGTTTTTCATGGTTTTTCATCATCGTGACCATCTCATGTCACTTGCCAGGGGCAGGAGTTAGGCGGTCTCTCATTTCCCTTCAGGGGAGAAAGCATGGAGGGCAAAATGGTCTGGTGTTTTACTTTCTGTGTAAATAGTTTCTTTTTCTTACACCTTTTGTTGTCAGTATTGTTGTTGTTACTGTTCATTTTCTTGTTTCATTGTTGTTTCCAGTAAATTGTGCTTATCTCAACTTAGGATTTTCACATTTATGTGCCTCCAATTCTCAACTCCATCCCTGGAACAGGAAGGGGGAGGGGAGAGAGGGGATGTGAGGAAGCAGCATATGGTTTGGGAGTCTCGTTGGGAGAACTAAACTGGGGAGTAGTACCACTTCTAAACCACACTTCCTTTGACCTCTCTTGTAGATGGAAGCTGATGGCACCGTTCTCACCTCTAATCACTCTTTTGAATGCAAATAGATGCTGTCAGGTGTGTTAAGCAGGTGTTGCTTAATGCTTATGGAAAGCTTTTATATATTTTTAGCCCTGCTTGGCAATTGTTTAGGAAGACACGGCTCCAGAGCTGCAGATCATATCTTATTTGGCACATGATCTTGTGTTCTGTGCAGCCTGAGCTGAGCTTTGCTTGGAACTGAGTAGAGGACACATTCCCAGATGACCACCAGAGACTCCAAAGAGGCTCAGACAGGCACAATAACAGGTATTGCATAAGGTCGAGCAAGATGAATGACTTCGCATCAGGTGGATGGCAACTGTGAATTAGGTAGGTGGGTTTATGCAAATTTCAATGTATAAGTACTTTTGCTTTTTACCCCCTGGTGTGCTTAATTTGTTGAAAACTTCCACCTTGCACCTTGCGTGGAATAAACAATGTTTCCTCTCTAAACCTGACTCTTTGTCAGTGTTTAGAGAGTTCCTAAAATCTGGCAACACCACTTGTAAAAAAGTCTTCCCATGTCATCTGGCTCCTGACACCCCTGGCAGTATCATCCTTCATCTCATGTCCACACGTATTAGCTGGATCATTCAGAGCTGGCAAAGGTTTGAGAGCTTCCAGTGAGGATGCTGTCTTCAGAAAATATAGCTTTTAAAGTCAAAAAAATATTGGACATACTGAAACACTAATTTTTTGGAATACATTTAATGGAGCTGAGATAGTTTCTCCCCCAAATCTGCAAGACAACCTTTCAGAATATTCCGTGTTCTGCGGACACCAAAGAGGCAGGAAGGCATTCTGGAAAGTTCAGGGAACTGATGTTCCTCAGAGTTGCTTGGATTTTGTCTTCTCACCAGAAGTGGTGTTCAGCTTCAAACAGACCAAAAAAAAAAACTAAACCAAAACCCCAAAAAATCATAACTATTATCTTTATGTGGGAACAAAAATGTGATTTTGTTATAATTAGAAATATTTCTCACTTCAGTTGTTACAATTGAAGACTAGATTGGAACTTGGTTTCTCCAAGTTTGTAGAGGTTTTTGTGACAAATGCATTTGTCCTGCAGAGAATGCCATAATAATAATAAAAGAAAGGTGTCAAGTTTTAACATCTCTTTTATCTGGTGTGTCTCAGATTTAGTATTAACAGACTAGGAACACTGTCTCTGTCTGTCAGCACTTTACCTTCTGCAGACATTTCGATTTTCTGTTTTCAGAGAAAAAGGTAGCAAAATATCTATCTTCCAGAGGATGAAACTGAATCTGAGAACTGATTTGTAAAAGATTACACCATTTTTCTGTGGCAAAATCAGTAAAGGAATCTATGTTCCCTCATTCAAGATGAGTACTTATAGTCATTAGTCTATGTTATTCACTGGAAGAATCATCTAAATAGTTCAGTTACATTTCCTGCACATTCTGCAAATCCTTAATGAAGGCTACAGGTTATTATAACAACTTCTATCCTCTGTCATTTACAAAAACTAGAAATCAAGAACTTGAATTCTAATAATTAAAGTGTTCAAATAAGGTGAAAGGTGAAATACAGCCTTAGTAGATGATAACTTTTGGTCTCAAGATGTGCATACCCCTTCTTTCTCTGTCATTCCAACTCAGTAAACCAGAAGGCAAATAGCTTAATTTAGTTAAGAAGCCGATAGTTATAAAGGAAAATCAAATAAATACACCAAAGGGAAATAAAGAAACTGAATCAAAAAAATTAAACCTCTCCTTAATTTAACTGGGTTTGGTTTTTTTTCACAGAGCTATACATTTGCCAAAAAGGAGAGAAAACCTGAAAAACAGTGGCAAACACTCTTAGCAAATTCTTCATTCAAATTACACAAAGGAAATGAGCACATTCTGGAGAAACAATGGGGTGAATGTAAAGGCCAGCAATATAGAAGACAATCACAACTGGCTTCTCATGGGAGAGGAAACCAGAACAAGTGTTTCCAGAAAGCTCAGGACATTGTTGGCTGACTTCTAGTATTTCAGGAAAGGAATGCTCTTAGGATACAAAATTGTTGAGGCCTGGACAAATCTTCCTCACCAGGCATGTATCCTGGAGCAAGTGGTGGTTTCATGGTACTGGCCATGTTGTAACTAGGGAAAGGGTATTCTTGCTTTGTATTTGCTTCTCAATTTTTGACATTTAGGAAGGTTGACAATATGTTAGGTTTTTAGAAAAGCTAAGTGGCTAAGGCTGCTGAGGGAGAGAACATCTACTCTTCTATAAGACCAAGCTACTCTACCATGGCCACAGTAACAATAAATCCTCAGATATCACTCTGAAGACTTGTTTTATATTTAGCCCTATCACACACTGTTTCTGCACTATTATCTTACAAGACACAAATCAAACCAAGGCCTAAAACATAATCAAGCTATCTTGTCGAATTTCCATTTTCTTTTTTTAAGGGGAGACTCTTTTGAAACACAAGATTTTGTATGCCCTGAATGATCCTCAGGTCTTTGCAGTCTTCTAAGCTCTTCTCTGAGATACAGCATTGTGCTACCAGCATAATAATCAGTCAAAAGCCTTGTTATACTCAGATATGACATCTGAGTTAAATACAACAAACAACCTTGTCAATCAAAAATCACATTAAAATGGGAGCTCATGTCAGTTCTATCTTCCTGACAGCTGAATGCAGACAGAAAATTTTACAAACCTTAAGCACATTTAAGGATTGAACTGCTCTGCTATCTCTTTCAATTTTCTACATCTGCTAAAACTATCCTAACAGTTCCTGCTCCCCTCAAAAGCCATCAGCCTAAAAGCCTCTCTGACTTCTTTTTCCTCTTGTGAGCTGAAACTTTACATGTCTGAAATACATCTATGCCCTAGTTCTTTCAGAGGATGTGGAGTTTGATTTAAGAATTAGTACACTGAACTAAAAAAAAAAAAAAAAGGCAATGTCGTTTTTTGGTCTTAAACACTGCAAAAAATCTGCCCTCACTTAGTCATAAAAAGAGATTTCACTTCACATGGGAGCTCATCTGCCACTGTCTAATAATAAATCATCACTCAAGAATCAGTTTGTGTAATGTATGTTCACATGAAATCCACACAAGTTAGTTTAAATGAAGTTAGAACAAAAAATGGTACTAAGCTACCTGTGCTAGTGGTGGTGGGTGGGCAATTGTGTATAGGCAATTTCCCACAGACAGATCAACCACTGTATAGGTATTGCTACACTTTAATTAGGCATTTTGGCTTGTAGGAAGGGCAGGATTTAGTTGCAATACATACATCCTCACTAGGTGAAAAAGTAGGTATATTCATTTAACCTCTGAGGCGCAGACAAATCCTAAATATACCATAACACCCACAGAGCTGCACCATGAAGGAATCTTTGCCTGTAAGGCAGATAAATTGCCTTCAGGAGTAGTGAGAAATGCTGGAATGATTAATCCCCATATTTTCCCTTATTCCCAGTAGAAAATATGCTAACAAGTGAAGTTAGCAAGCAGACCTCTTCTTCCACTAGAAATGTATGGCTCTGTTGGTGTTGCTTTTTTGACATCACCCAGACATCCATGCTGTCATTCGGCTGGCTCTGGCAAGATGTTTATTGGATGGGAGATCCACAAGTCTACTTGCTCAAAGCCTTTAGATAGAGCTACAGCAGTCAGCCTGTCCTTTGAAGGGATGTCACATGTGGACATGTGTTACTGAGGCTCACTGCTGCCTCCACCCAGGGTCCCGAAAGCAGAGGTGCAGGCATCCAGCTGAGCAGTGGGTGCACATCTGGAGGAGGCTACACGGAGGGGTAAGCCCTGAGGGTCGTTACTGTCTACTATGGCTTTGTGTCCAGATGACACTTTGGGGCAGCTGCTAGCAAAGGATGGATTCCATCAGGAAGAATATCATGTTAAGGTAAGTGTCATTTTACCAAAAGACAAAATGAAAGCGGAGCGGAGAAAGAGATTAAAATTTGGGGAGTCATTTTTTCTGTTATAATGCCTTTTTTTGGTCTGCTACAAAGTATATGCACCTGTCTGCAGATACCCATTTGACTATTTTGTGCAGAGCTGATTCTGTTCAGAACCTCTTCCTTCTTATTTGTGATCTTGTCTCTAAGGGCTGCATCTGAAACAAGAATTTATGTCCTGTAGCTCAGTATATCACATCCATAATTGTCAACAACAGAACTGGAAATTGCATTTACATCCAATGCATGCCTGGATCATTTTCTACACAAAAAATAATTAATTTTCCAGGGAGCTTTTCCATCAACTTAATGGTTGCATTGAGAATTAAATTCCCCTTATTTTCATCTTGAAAATCATTAGAGATTAGAGAGATGAAAGAATAAAGTGGACAAGAATCTTACTTTTCACTTCAGCTAACAGTATGTTAGAGCTGTACTTGATCATCAAAGCCCCCTAAAAGAATTTAGAGACAAAAAGCTGGGTTTCACAAGAAATCTGAATCTTTTGTGATTTGAAGAACTTGAGTGCTTTTTGATTGCGTTTTGAATCAACTTTTCTTGTACTAGTTCAAAAGTTATTGTTATGATCATCTGCAGAAAATAATGTTAAATTAATTCCATAAAATTTTATCAGTGAAATTATACAACATAGTAATGAAATGCAAATATTCTTGTTCATTAGGCTCATCCATTTCAATTGTACCTGCAATACATTTCTCAGCGGGAACTGTTAATCATACAGCAGCATGCAGAAAAGAATATATTAAATTAATTAAATAGCCACATTATGCAGCTGTGTGTTGAATTATGCCCATGAAATTCAATGTAGCATACATTATTGTTTTTATTAGATCAACAGAATCTTCTGTTTATGGAGTTTGGGAGGAACACAGTGTCATTTTGGTGTGCACTACAAGTAGCAAATGAAGAACAGTTCTGTATTTCAATGATAACAGTATTCTCCAAAAGAAACCTCTGCATAAAAGGATCATGAAACCATGATCCTTCAAAGAGCTGTTTGCAGGCACATGGAACAGTCCATGCAGACCATACTTAAAGACTGAAGCACATAGAAAGATCAGAGGGTTGGACAGAGAAAAAAGGATTGGCAGAACTGAGCCATCAAATTCAAATACCAAGCCAACCACTACTCAAGCTGATCCAATACTGAATACAGTTTATTTGCAAAGGTCACTTGGCTAACTTACACACTACCCAGTGCCTTCAAAGACTTTGAGTGCTTTAAAGATTGAGCTGCTAGCCTACCCATTAAAAAAACTTGTGATAAAGGAAGTGTGTGGTATGTTCACATTCACAGAAAATGACACTGCTTACTGAAAGGTGTTTATGAAATTTTCTTCTTCTGTCATTACACTATGCATATCCTTAATGATGCCTCGAAGCTGGTTTCTTACTAGGATCTTGAACATTTAAGGTTAATGGAGGTTTACTTGTGGAATTAGAGCTAATGTTCCCAAGACTCTCTTAAGAATGCTGGAATCAATAGCACAAGTGAAGCAGAAAAAAGTCTACTTCAACAAACCTACTCAGTTTAAAATGTCAGTTTTCCTTTACATATAAAATATAGCACTTCACACTGTAGGTTATGCTACAATGCGGAAGGACAGGGCAAATTTGTATCTTACAACTTGCTCTCAGGTTACTGAAGTCTTTAGCTTCCCTCTAAAACACCATGATATAAGGACTGTTAAGCTACAATATTTGAAGAAAAATCAGCATTTGCTTTTACAGACAATCAAGGATTTCAGATTCCTTCAAGATTTGTGGCACTGATATCAGAACACCTAGAAAACAGGCATGTAGCCCTGATTAAGCTTTAGGCTCTTTATCTGATCAATGGACACAAACTCTTCTGGGGCTGGGCAATTCTTTAAGAAATCATGCTTCAGTTCCTGTATTTGAAGGAGATCCTGCAACCTGTGTTTGGCAATTCCCAGAGGGCTTTAACTAGTACCCTGTCTCACAAAATGCTGGTAGCTATACAATTCCATCTCTATCCTCTATGTTTCTGGATAAAGTAGCAATGCCTGCTGTTCCTCACACTGAACTGAAGGCTGACCTTGGGATTTCAATATCTTCTGGTTATGCCCCAGAGGCCACATCCTCTGGGCTACAGAACTGAGTTCCTCTTTATACCTGTTATGCCATCAGCCACATATGTAACTTCATTTATATCTGGTCTTACTGAACTTGGTCTGTCACTCTCAGCCCGGAAGGGTTTACTTTGCACCTAAATGGCATTTATTTTTCCCCATTGGATGCAGACACACACAGCTCCTGTACAGGAAGACACCTAGGCATAGGCACAAAGAAATTAAGTATAGTGTCACTTAGTCCAAGGGAACTGCCTCTCTGCCATTCAGTTATTTGTGACCTTCAGGGACTTCCTGAGCAGGAATGGTGTAGATTGGGCATATTTTGTCCCATTTTTAAGTAAATGGCAAGACTAAGATAGTGCCATGTATGATATAAGGCAAAATTTTTTAAATTATTTTGAAGCTGCATTTTTTGTTGCTTCCTTGTTTATCAAATTCACTCTGAAAGTGGCTCTAGTTTTTCACTCTTAATAAGCATTTTGATATGCAGTGATTGTAATGCCTTTCACGCTGCAGTGAAGACTGCAGCCATGATAGCTATGTCGAGTTTCTTCAATGATTTATAAGTCGGTTGTAAAACTTTGTTCTAGTTTCAAAACAAATAGAACACTTATTGTTGAAAGCAACTGTTTAAAACACAACTTCACATATAAACATATCAAAACTACATTGTGCCAGTTTGCTGAACTCCCTTTACAGAAGACATATGTTTTTAAGAGCCTTTCCTTTCTTGAGCATTATGTCTAGATTGATAATCATCTCAATTAATCAAGAGCTACTGAGACTTGAGGTCTGGATTCACTTGAATAAGATCATTGTTCTGAATAATGTTAACTGCTCAACGGTTAGCAGGACAATTAATTTAATAAATCTTTGCATGCTGGCTCAACACATTGGTCCTGACAAGCCATAATGAACTCATGATGGATAGGATATCATTCAGGTCGCCACTGTGTGACCCATCTAATCTGACACTTGAATTCAATTCTGATTTTTAACAACAGATCCTCAAAATGAAAAGGAGAGATTTTTTGCACATTAGTAAGTCAAAGTAATGTTCTCCTATTTTCCCTAGGTTTGTCTTGACATTTGCCTACGAAGAAAACAAGGTACAGCTAGGGACCACTGCAATCACTCACTTTGAACTTCTACATAAAACAATCCATAGCATTTAGGGATGTTTCCATATCTGTATCTTATAGGACTTGACACAGTTTCTTCCCAGACACTGGAGGACAGCTGCTTATCTGTTGTGGCAGTCAATCCCTTATGATCTCCCTTATCATTTTACTACAGCACCAAGAGCAAATAGAGCAATCACGACAGTAGCAGGGGTTGCTACAGGAGGATGAAATTCTGCTGCAGAATTCAGATGGAAAGGGAGGAACACACAGTACTATTCCCAGGAGCAGCACTAATTTTCAGTGGAATATCAAAGCACCCCGAAGGACATGCATCTTTAAGACACATGGGTTTCAGAGAACAGAAACCAACTTTCTCATTTCTAAGAACAGGACATTTGTTAAACTTTCAACTGCCTACATGAGATTAAAGCTGACCCTTTTGTTCCTACTTCCATAGTCCATAAATCAAACTCAGGCAAGGAACTGATTGTCAGCAACTGAAGCCCTCAATTGTAATAAATAAAAAGATAGATGATACATAAATAAATAAACACACACAACATAACTACATTACGCTGAAATTTTATTAAAGCTGTAAACTAAGACAATTGCCTATAATGTCAGCTAGATTTATTATTCACTCTGACATGGTCACCCAATATAGGCATGGTCTACTTCAGGGAGGCATTCTCATAATGACAGAGTTGAAAGCAAAGCCATCGATTGTGGTTCTCTTTCCCAGGCTCAATTAAGAAACCACCTCCCTTCTGTTCCTCTTCTTAGGGCTTTCTTCATACTCTCCCTTGCAGCAGTGGACAGTGAGTGCTAATAAGTCAAACACTTCTCATTTAATTTCAGTACAAATATTGCCTCTTCACATAAGACTATATTTTGCTTTTTTCTCATCACTGCGTGTCCTTTTGACAACATGTGTGATATAGTATCACAGCATGATAGATTTGAATATACACTATAATAATTATGGTCTCTTTTGAGACCTGTACCCAGAAACAGGCTATTCAAATTAGACCCACATGTAAGATTTTGCTTGATTACTGTCTCCAAGACCATGAAGGTTTTGAAGCACAAGGCCAAGCAACACAGTGCAAATAACACAATAAAACATGCCATCCTTACAGATTGTTGAATTTTTTACTTTGTATTTCTCCAGAGTGTAAAGATTTGAACTGCTCTAAATTTTGCTAGCATACTTGTCCCTAAGAATGACTCAGTGGTTCTGTCCAGAAGAATTTGAAGGATATGTTTGGTGACTTAAATCACATTGCTAGACTGACAAAGGTTTTGTGAAAAGAAAGCCTGCTTTACAAACTCCTTGAGGTTCTTTGAAGGCTTTTCTAAGGACTTGTATAAAAGAAATCTTGTTGACTTTGACAGAGTTCTCTGAAAAAGATTGCACAGAAAGGTATATGGGAAGAGAAGGGAAGGGAAG